>CAJUYH010002428.1:40156-51559 GCA_910591685.1 Galerucella tenella
AAATATTTACAATTTTATGGAAAGGGTGAGAACAATATATGAACCTGTTTACAATGATAAAATAAATATTAGTTATTCATTCATAATAAAGGCTCTGAGTTTTAGAACATTCCAAATTTAGCTAGCAATTGCTTTAGCTGAATTTATTGCAATATTATTCAGTGAATCAGCTGCAACATTGATATCGGCTAGGTAATTTAAGGTGGATTGTTTCATACTACAATATATTGGACAATCAAAAAGTGTGCTCAATCGTTTCTAACTCCTTCTGGTTACAAATTGTGCAGATTTCATCAGGGTTTATTTGATAGGTACAGCATTTGTACGTAAACTTTAAGGAGGATGTATTACATAACCGAAGTTGCGCAATAGTTCTTGTTATTTGGATGGGCATTTTTAGGCACAGATATTTTTGTCGTGACGCACATACTGTTAAATGTTTATATATGGGAAGGAAGGATGACTGTTGGCAGAGAGAAATATCTAATTCTAAAAGTTTATTTTTAAATTTAAGTTGGAGAGATTTTCTATTAATCTGTAAAAAGCGGAGGGAGAGATTATTCCAAGTAAGATTGGTATCAATGAAAGTGAAAAGAGCTTTTACCTGAGCTGCCCAGTTGTACTTGCTATCACATTCAATCAGATGCAATTGACGGAAGAATCACAATTTGGGGTAACGGAAGTCATCCATCATAAGAATTTTCGTTAACCAGTTTAACGTCCATTTAAATATGTTATATAAGATTTTGCTTCTACCGCACTCTACTCTAACTATATAGCTGGGTGTTGACACTGGTAACATAATGATACGTTTTAAAAATTGAACTTAGACTTGCTCAAGAATATCAGCATAACGAAGTGCCCAAACAGAAATACAATTGGACATTGTGCTTGTAACTAGTGCGTCAAAAAGTTGTAACCTTGTTTGCATGCAGTCAATTTTAAGTTTAGATAAAACAGGTATAGGAGCGTATCCCAGAGAGTATCCCAGAAGCTGAAAAACTTCCTTCCCTCACTTTCGTTAACGAACTTTAGGCATGTAAAGTTAGAAAGGAAAGGGGAAATAATTTTAATGTATCATTATTTTCAGTCCATCCATAATCTCCCAGGTTTTTGGTCTGGGGCACCTTTTGTACAGAAAGTCTACAGAATATATACTTATCTAATAGAGGCATTCTTGTGAAAACAACAGAATCAGACAAGTTCATCATCATATTATACCATGGACATCCTATAACTTGTTTTGTAATCTTTGACAGAAGAACTATTTTTAGAATCATCTCCAAAGTTTTAGATAAGATAAGGAATAGGTAATAATGGTAAAATTTCATCTATTTACACACATGACTTAAAAATTATTAAAAATTTGAAATGAATTGGGATGCCTGACAATTTCATCTTCCTGTTCACACATCCTGCATAGAGGTGTGTCCACTAGCCCCATAGTATGGAGGTGTTTCCTTAGTTGACAGTGGCCAGTCAGAAATCCTACTGTTAAACGTAGGTTTTTCCTGGTCATCGGCAAATATATCTTCGGCGCCAGCTCCCCAGGGTCGCCCAGGGTCATCCTAGCAAGACTGCATCCTTTGATTCCATCCCATCTCTTAAGGGATTGAGCATGGGTGTAATCGTCAGGCAGTAGGTGTCACTGGGTCCTAAAATTCTTAGTCCAGCCGCTTCTCTCGCTAAAGAATCGGCAATGCAATTTCCTTCACTCCTAATATTGTTATTAGGATAATATTGTTATCTGCCGAGGCATTAGCTAAATCTTGGTGGCACTCTAGTACTAGCCCCAATATAACACGTTGTCTGTTCAAGGCTAACAGGGCTTGTCTACTATCAGTGCAGATTGTTATGTTTTTGCCAGAAATTCCTCTTCTGGTTAATTTTTTTGCGACAATTGACATACCAGCAAGTTCTGTTTGAACCACGCTGGTATTGCTTACCATTTCCCACTTAATCCTTGGGCATAGAGCTCTGGAGCTAACCCCAAATCCTGTGCCTTCTTTCATTTTTGAGCCATCTGTATTGATGCTCATAGCTCGGCTAATATTGTAGATAAAACATTCCTGTCTTCATTAATCGATTGAGCAGATAATTTTATTTCGGAATCTAAACAACTGTATTGTGAATAAATTAATTCAAAACATGAGAATGTCCTTTTGGGGGTTAAATGCGAAATTTGGAAAAAATATCCGGAAAATGTTACCTTGCGACATATCATATTTTCTAAATTTCCAATAGAATTATTATAAGTTTTTTTTTTCTGGAAGCCTTATTAAAAAATGTAATATACCGGATGACTCACATAAAATGAAGTTGTTTTATAATAAATATAAGCGTAGTTTCAAACGAAATATTCTATTATAACTTGTTGAGTCCTTTTGACAGCTCAATATCTTGAAAATGCCCAATTTTTTTTCGAGAAAATAATCCAAAAACTTCATATCATACCGTTTGTCCCATATACCTACAAAAAGTTACGTACCCGATAAGTCTTTTTGTAATAAATATACCTAATGATAAAATTTCATGCAAAAATAGTTTTCGAAACAGTTAAATCGTCTTGGGACATTCGGTTTAACTTATTTTCTTATTTACAAAATAAATAAACCATATCTTATCTACTCGTATTCACTTTATCAAACTACAATAGACAGATTATAAAAAGAAATTATTATCAACTTGTAATGTACCTAGTTAAAATTTTCCGGCTACGACGCTGATGACCTCGACATCTATGAGTCCAATTTCATTATCTCAATTCACAAATGTCTGATCTCATTCGATAAGTTAAATTTGAAAATTTGTGTTAATCAGTGATAGGTATGTTTTCAGAAAGAAGGTATCTATGATTTGGATTTGGTGCAATTTAGTTTTTATGGTGACAGATTTTTATAAAAAAAACTGTAAGTAAATGATTCAGTTTATATTACAGTGGCTTAGTTGAATATACCGTGTGTCCCAGACTATCGTATACAGCAAGTGTTCAAAATTTTTTTAAGCAGATTCCATGCAAGCTGCAAAACGCTGCCGTCTGAATCATAGCTGGTGTAACGCAACGACATGCTTCACGAATGCGTTCTTTAAGATCATCTAAATCATAAAATACTTCAACCTAGAACTGTAATCTTGCATCAGAGCTGAACATAAGAGAATATTTGGCAAACTTTTGTTGACGCAAGATTCGCCGAAATACTATCAGACACAATATATATTTTTTAATAAACAGCTGCATTTTGAGTTATTTTGGTTGAGTCAATTTATTTTTAAAAAAGATAAAACTCTCCCTCAATTTGATACTTAAAAATCCCGCTTTAATTTATAGTTCCTGCGGCCAAACTTCAGATGGCTTTTAAAACAGTAGTCACTGCAGACAACGTAAGAGTTACAATTCTAGGTAGAAGTATTTTATGATTTAGACTTTAGAGGATCTTAAAGAACGCATTCGTGAAGCATCTCGTAGCGTTACACCAGCTATGATTCAGACGGGGCCAGCACAACAACACTTTTAACACGTTTTGCAGCTTGCAAGGATTCTGCAGGAAATAATTTTGAGCACTTGCTGTAATTTTTTGCTCGTTTTTTGAATTGCAGCAGAGGTATTTTAGTTGAAATTCATACTTCATGAAATATCGATGCTTTTGTTATTATTAATTGGAAAAAATACCAAGTATGTGCTATCGTTGTATTCCAAATAGAACAACACGCAATTTTAAATGACAACATACAGGGAGTGCCATTCGAAAATGAGAAGTAAGGGGTAGCTAGCTGTCAAATGTAAAACATTCTTAGGATGGTACTTTAATGCTATTCAATGCAGTTTTTTCATTTATCAATTATCTTGTCAAATAAGCGAGGTATTGGCGGTATACGATAACTTGAAACACCCGGTATTTCATTTAATTTTTTTATCTTTATTTTATAGTCGTTCCGAACAATAAGTTTATTAGATACAAAGATTAAACACTTTAAACGATTATTTTTTTATTTTATTAATAGTGGAATCCCTATTTAATGTGCCCTATTTGCTTTTGAAAAACCGCTCACATACAAAAAATGACTCCTATTTCCAGCGATGAATTAAAATTATAAATAATGGAGATAGAAGTTCAGGAACTGGAACTTTTCTCATTGAAGATTTAATAAAACTGCTCCTTCCCATTACATTTCATTCACAGTAACTATTTCTAAATATCATGTCATGATATTTGCTCACTTGAAATGTTATCACTTCACTGGAGCGTCTTTCTATAAAGTTAAAATCGGTATAAGTCAACAGAGATAAATAAATGTGAACAAATTATTTACCTGTTGCAATAGTTATCTATATTATCTGTATAAAGCGTGTCACTTTGTGATTATCAAGAGCATGAACATTGGCAGAATATGAATATGACTAGCCAAACGTTACACCCATGCTCAATCTCTTAAGAGATGGGATGGAATCAAAGGATGCAGTCTTGCCAGGATCACCCTGGGCTACCCTGGGAAGCAGGCGTCGAAGAAATATTAGGCGATGACCAGGAAAACCTACGTTTAACAGTAAGATTTCTAACTGGCCACTGTCAACTGAGGAAGCACCTCCATACTATGGGGCTAGTGGACACACCTCTATGCAGGATGTGTGAACAGGAAGATGAAACTGTCAGGCAGTGTCCGGAGTTATCGTCAATAAGAGAGTGTGTTTTCGGTGAGTCTTGGCCTACACCTGCCGATATAAAGAAGATGTCTCCTAGTGACCTATCCACCTTCCTGAAAAGGACAGGATGGACGATGACTTTGAAAGACAACTCCTCGGTAGGATGCACAATGGGTCACATGTGGCCTAAGTGCTGTGAGCCTACACTCAACCTCCCTACTCTACAGATCTATGTAGCCAATGTCAATGCCTTTCAAACGAGATATCACTTGCCATAAGGTCCAATTTAAAATTATAGGCCAGAGTGGCACTGTGACGTCAGGTAATACCTGTTACCATTCGTAGTTTACAACACTTTATTTCCACCCTCCAAATTTTATTAATGTAAGTGTAGCCGTTCAAAAGATACGAGGGGGGAGGGGATTTTTGAATAGCACTGTATAATTTTTCAATGCAATAAGTGATTTTCAAAATACATAAATAGCCAATGAGAATCACCTATGCGATCGCACTGTCATTCAATAAACAGTGAATTCAGTTTAATTTTAAGTCTATTTATGTATTTGTTATTTTAGATGAATGGAGAAGTGGTAACAGAAGAACAATGTAAGACAATTCTCATCAGATATTTGGAACAATTAAAATTTGAAGAGAAAGATGGCTCTGAATGTTTAATAAGCCAAACACAAGACTCAAACGACTTAAAAACTAGTGAAGAAGAAAAAGAAAATGTCGCTTTGACCTCTTTTTGGTCAAAACAAATTGATAATCAATGCGACGGAATGATTGGAGAACAATTTTTTCTCACAGTAAGCTATCAACAAAATGGAAAACAAGAAGTTGCCAATTTTTTTGTAAAGATTTTAAGCCAAAACAACCCAGTAATGTATGAGATCGCAAACGAAATTCGAGCCTTTGATAAAGAATCATTTTTCTATGATAAATACGTTCCGTATTTAAGAGAAGAAGGCTTTGCGTGCGATTACATATCGAAAAGCTATTTTTGCGAGTCGGATATCATCGTTTTGGAGAATTTAGGATACTCATCTTACAAATCCTTCGGAAAAAATGTCTCGCTAGACATGGAACATTGCAAGAAATGTCTAGAAACCCTCGCTACATTTCACACCGATTCAATACTTTTCGAATTAAAGAAATCCAAAGAATTAGCTTGGGAATATAAGTTAGAGGAAGCATTTCCGGAAATTTTCGAACATAAAATACACAGAGGACAAAATTTGTTAATATTAGATTATTATTCAAACGTTATAAAGGGTCTTAGGAAACTTATAGAACTCTTACCGGAAGATTCGATAAAATCAGAAGATTTCTTAAAAAAGTTTAAGGAAGTTTTGGTCACTTTACCAGAAGCTCAATTACAAGCGAATAAAATGTACAGAAATGTTGTTTCCCATAACGATTTATGGTGTGGTAACATCCTTTATAAATACGAAGAAGTTGATGGGGTTAAAAAAGTCGCGTCCTGTAAACTAGTAGATTTTCAAACTATAAACTTAAAACCTCCCATAAATGACGTACTGGGATTCATTTACTTGAATACCAGAAAATCTTTCAGGGACATTCACATGGTTGATCTTTTATGGCACTATCTGTGCTGTTTCCACGAAAATATTGAGCGAGCAGGTTACAACGTACAGGAGATTCTTAGTTTTAAGGAATTTCGTAATTCCTTCGAAAGTCTTCGCGTTATATGTAAAATACATTGTCTTATCGATAGAAGTTCTGCTTTGATTCCTGATGAGTTGTACGCTGAGCATTCCAAGTCCAAAGAAACATTTTCCAAGTTTATGTTCGAAGGACGACCGGATATAATGTGTGAACTTTTTAAAAATGACTTACTATACAGAGAAATTATGATCGAGGAGTTGTGTGAGTTGAGAACGCTTTTGTTCGCCTAGTAGAGGTTATTTTAGTTATTAAATTGTTTATTATACATATTTTTTACTATTAAGATACCTACAATCAGAAATTGTATTCGGCAATTTTTTGAGCAGCATTTCCTGGTGAATAATTGTTTTCCTACGACCACCCTCCGGAACAATATTTTGCACATTTGTTATAATAAGCATACGAGATATAGCTTTGATATTAAGTTCAATGTAACTATACCAAACAGGGAAGACTGGGATAAAGGTGTACCTTTACATGCGGATGTTTTTTGGTATACAGACGGGTCAAAGACGTTAGAAGGCGTTTATGTGGTGCTCATTTTGAACCAGACATGATTATGCAACCTCATAAAAGAAAACTTCTTTTGAAAAAGGCTATTCCAACAATATTTCTTTCATCAAATACTGCAATGCCTAAAGACTTTCAGACAAATGATTTATTTTGGAAAAGAATTTTGTTCGCTACTTTTGTGGTTATTTAATTAAAAAATTTACAAGAGTTATACTACTGGTTCGTTTCTATGCTGTGGTATGGCTAAAGCAAGGGATAGCCTTCCCAATAACCCTATCAAGGAATTTTCCAAGCGGAAATGACGGCGTTTCACCACTGTGCGGAAAAAATTGGAAGGCAGAATCGTTCAATTGCCATATTCACAGACAAGCAGCGCTGAAGCCACTCAACTCAGTAAAGATCAATTCAAAGCTAGTCTCCCAAGTAACATGTTGGTAACCGTTCAATTACCAAAATGTTATGTTAGTGGTTTATAACGGTTTCATGGAAAGCTTTTTTGGTTTATTAGACAACTCTGGAATACCAATTTGCTTATATTACTAGTTAGTTCTATTATATTGTGATAAAAGCGATCTTAGAACATAATTAGAAGACCTCTATATAACAGTTTTTTAACTGGTTTATACACCTTTCTATGATGACCATTAAGCAATATAGAAGCATATTTCCTACACTTTTAAGTACATACTTTATAGTATACTTTGTAAACCTTTATATAATCGATTCATATAATAGTTTGGTGATTTAAGCAAAATAGCGTTGATAAACTCCACGGGATCAGATGTCGTTTTCTGACAGTTATTTAGAGAGGCACATGTGATACTTTTATAAAATATTGTAGCTCGATAGCAGTGCTATACAGGGTGTTTCAAAAAAAGGTAACACCGTCTCTAGGATAGGTAAAAAACTGAAAAATAATTGGGGTTTGCTTAGTAAAATTTTTTTCTAACGCCATCCGTTTTCAAGATAAAGGGCGTTGAAGAAAATAAAAAATTACACATTTCTTACGATTTTGCCGAAACTACTGGCACCATTGTAATGAAATTTTATACGAATATGTTTTGGAAGCTGATATATCCCATGAATTTGTTTTTATAACTAACTCTCATAGAGGGCGCTAGTTACACGATTCATGCAACGTATTATTCAACATAACTTTTTTTAGGGTAGAATTATTAGTCAAAACTCCAAGTGAACATAAACATCGTTTAATTCTACACCAAAAAGGTACTCTTGGTAAAACTCGATATTATGTACCGTTTTCGGAATATTTTGATTTGAAAATTATGAAGTAATAACCGCTCCTCGTATAAGTTAATGATAAATTTATTAATTAAAAAAACTTACAATAAGAAAATTAAAATAAATACAAAGAACATAACATAAAATTCAATTAGAGTAAATGTTCAAAATGTCCTCCGTTTTCACGAATACACAAGTCTATCCTTTTTTCTAAAGAATCCATTAATCTTCTTAACGGTTGGGGATCAACTATGATGTCATTAAAGTGACGTTTAATTCTGTCTATTAATTCTTGACGAGAATTTACCTCTGTAGCATAGACTTTTTCCTTAATATACGACCAGACTGTGTAGTCCAAAGGATTAAAATCGCATGACCGAGGAGACCAATGGATCGGAGCTTCTGCACCTCTACCAATCCATCGATTCCGAAAATTGTTACTCAACCAATTACGACACCTTCTATCAAAGTGCGGTGGAGCTCCATCATGCATAAAAAATAATGATGTTCGCTCATTTATCGATAAATCTTCTAATATCTCAAATAAGTGATTATTTAAAAAATCCAAGGTACATATCACCACTTAAATTTCCAGGTAGAATATGATAACCTATTAATCTGTTACCTAAAGTTGCTGTCCAAACATTAACTTTAAATGAGTTTTGGTAATGTGATACCCTTTTGGCTTGTGGATTCTCATCACACCAGTAGTGTGCGTTATGGGAGTTAAACATACCTTGTCGCGTAAAGGTGGCCTCGTCCGTAAAAAGAATACATTTTAAAAAATTTGGATTGAGGGCTGTCCTTTCTCGCAATGTTTCACAAAAATCGACTCTAACCGGTAGATCGTTCGGCAAGAGTTCTTGAACTTGTCTGTAATGGTAAGGATGTAGCTGCTGCTCTTTAAGTATCCGCCAAGTAGTTGAAGAAGATGTATTTGTTTGTCTTGCCATATTCCTTACACTTAATGTTGGATTTTGATCAACTAAATTTAAAATAATATTTTCTTTATTAATTGTTCTTGTTGTTCTTGGTCTACCTGAATTTATTTTCTTTGGTCTTATATTCCCAGTTTCTCGACAACGTCGTTCAACTGCTCTAAATGTTTTTTTACTTGGTAAGTTTCTTCTAGGAAACTTTTCTGCATAACTTGTAAAAGCTGCACTAGAGTTTCCTAAACACTCGCCTAAAGTTAATAACATGTCGGTGTATTCAACCACAGCACACCCTCTATTCAACATTTGAGTACATTTTGTTTAACAATATCTAATTTTACAAACAACAAGGTTTCAAAACTCTATATATTGTTTACTTATTGTCATAACAATCAATAAATGTCAATTTTACATGGCAAACTTAGAGAAAAGCGAACTTTATCATTAGTTTATATCAGGAGCGATTATTACTTCATAATTTTCAAATCAAAATATTCCGAAAACGGTACATAATATCGAGTTTTACCAAGAGTACCTTTTTGGTGTAGAATTAAACGATGTTCATGTTCACTTGGAGTTTTGACTAATAGTTCTACTCTAAAAAAAGTTATGTTGAATAATACGTTGTATGAATCGTGTAACTAGCGCCCTCTATGAGAGTTAGTTATAAAAACAAATTCATGGGATATATCAGCTTCCAAAACATATTCGTATAAAATTTCATTACAATGGTGCCAGTAGTTTCGGCAAAATCGTAAGAAATGTGTAATTTTTTATTTTCTTCAACGCCCTTTATCTTGAAAACGGATGGCGTTAGAAAAAAATTTCACTAAGCCAACCCCAATTATTTTTCTGTTTTTTACCTATCCTAGAGACGGTGTTACCTTTTTTTGAAACACCCTGTATAACAAGTTTAACCTAAGCTTGAAAAATTCTCTACATTGTCATCATGAGTGAGATTCCAAAAAATGGAAAAATATTAGGAAAAGTGGTAACTTTAAACGCAAGGTAAAATTCAAATGATGTCAAGTTTAAGTTAAACTATCAGTTCAGAACGAAATTAAGATCGTGGGCAGTAAGTACGGCATAAGTAGGAGAATACTGCTCTAAAAGAACTCTTAAATATTGTTAATAACCGATTGTCAAGTGCAGCGTTACCGAAGGATCCAAGTACTTTTTCACAAACACCACCTATCATAAGTGTAAAAACAATTGATTCGGGGGAATATTGGCATAACGGGATTGATAATCCAATAAAAACGGTTTAAGAATATGTCAAAGATATACCACCTACAATTTCCAAAAGAGTAGTTTTAACCACTATAATTGAACGATTATATCCCCTTTTAGCGAAATAAGAGAGTAGACTTAGTAAGGACTAACTCCAGTTTCCACTGCACTTGACCGAGGAGAAACCAAGTGGCGGCTGATGCCGGTTAGAAAAAACAATGTTGTCAAACGTTAAGTTAATTCCTCAGATAGATACATATAATAACTTTGAAAATAATAAATAAAATGTCACCAGAGACCAGAGGAAGAGATAAAATATAGACTACAGAAAATTTTACATACAGTTATTAACGAAAAGTATTTTGCTATTATAGACATTGTATTAATACAAAATGTACTATAACTATGTCAGATTTGATAATAACCAGCAAGTAAATCGGCAACACCGATTATTTGTAAAGAAACGTTAGCTTAAAATAGATACATTTATCAAACTATCCATATTAAGGAGTTGATAAAGTAATATAAGCTCTTAAATTCCTCTCATAAAACTATTGAACTAGCGGTTTGCATTTTCTCATACCCATTACCGCCATATTGCAATCTAATTGCGAGTGATATGCTACAATTCAGTTTTGGTTGAAAATGAATAATTCTGAACAATTTTATAACAATTATGTACTGAAATAAGTTGCTCCACTCACAGAAATTAGTTTTGTCTGGAAGACTGTAATTATCGCTTTTAAAGAAACATTGTCAATTAAATTAATGCTTCAGAATTTTTCTTATTTTTGATAAAATAACGGGCGCGTTGTGTTTTTTCGAGGTACCGTAATCTATTTTCACAGTAAAATTTGCTTCGCATGCCCGTTTTCAGGTACTCCTGTGTCCCTTTTCAATATCGCCGAAGTTAAGATAATGTAGTAGTGTTCTATAGACGCCATACCTACTTAAATTGGCGAAGCAGATTGACAGTTTAGTTTCAAATACATAATTGATGTTTCTATTATTTAGCAATATTAAAGTTATATAAGTATTATGGTTTCTTCTGAAAATCTTGTTTCAGATGATGTAGGTGTTAACGTCATATAAATGGTATATTAACTTCTAAATTACCTCTATGTGGTCCTTAAACAGTAACTTTATAAGAGT
>CAJUYH010002429.1:0-40054 GCA_910591685.1 Galerucella tenella
TAATCAAATATCAACAATGGATTCTTAGTGTTCGAAATGTGCTCCGTCTACTTCCTGACAGTAATACATCCTATAAGTAAACTCTTGTCGTACTCGTTCGAATGTGTCAGCTGAAATTGCATTGCATTCTTCAATAATTATTTCTGTCAAAATGCCAATGCTATCTGGTGCCGTAGTATAAACCTTGGAATTCAAGTACCCCCATAGAAAAAAATCTGATGGTGTCAGATCTGGTGACCGAGGTGGTCATTCTATAGGACCTCTCTGGCCGATCCATCTACCTCGATATTCTTCATCCAGGTAACGTCTTACTGCACCATAATAATGTGCAGGAGCACCATCTTGTTGAAATGTTATTTCCAGATGGCTGAATTCATCTGGATTATCTTGCAGAATTTCCAGAATTAACGGCTCAATTGCATTTTGTAACATCTCCAGATACAGTCCAGTGGTTTTCAAAAATACCTGCCCAAACATTGACTTTTTCTGGAAATTGGGTATGTTGTTCACGAAAGGTGTGAGAATTTGTGTCACTCCAATACCTTACATTTTGTGTATTCACATTTCCATTGAGGCAAAAAGTACTTTCGTCACTAGAACGAATTGTTTTTGTGTAATGTGGGCTTTGACTAATTTTATTTGTCATATATTCACAGAATTCGAGTCTTCTGTCGGGGTCGTCATCCGAAAGGTGGTGCACCATTTTTAACTTGTATGGATGAAAATTATTTTTAGCCAACACTCTCTGTACTGTACTTTTACTTACTTCACAGATATACGCAACTTTAGTTGAAGAGGAAGTGGGGTTTACTACCATTTCAGCAACTATATCAATTTTTTTATCATCACTAAATGTTGGACGACCAGATCGTTTGGAATCTTGAACACTACCTGTTGCTTCACATCGTGAAGAAGCTCCCTCAAATAAGTTCTCGAGATAGGGCGATCTGGGTATCTCTCATTAAATAAACGTTCCGCTTCATGGAGATTCTTTCTAGATTCACCAATTATTTAGATATCTGCTATTTTGTTGGCTTGAGTTCGTACCATTTTGCCTATGTAAACTCTTAAACGTCTCGTTAAACAATAATAAAATTAAATATTTAAGCTATTTAGAAAATATCTTCTGTATGTTCCTTGTGGTATATTATTCATTCTTTTTTTAATTTCTTGGGAAATTTAACCACAATATTTTTAAATTCTTTATTTCAACGTTTCGGTAGCGTTCCAGCTACGGTTGTCAAGAAAAAATAAGCAGAAATTAATTTTTTTATCCCTAACTGACACAACAAATACTATTAAATTAAAAACGTCAATTTTTTTCACAACTAACCAGAGGCGGACTGAAAAATCTTCAATATTTAAATGTGAAATAATAATTTTGGTATTTATTTAATTTATCCGTCAAGATTAGTTTAAACCCAAACAAAATTTATATGGCTATGTAGCCATAGTGGCACTGTGACGTCATCTATTACTATTACGTCACCTGTTTTCATTCGTAGAGAAGTTTACAACACTTTATTTTCACCCTCCAAATTTTATCTATGTAAGCCGTTCAAAAGATACGAAGGGGGGAGGGGACTTTTGAATAGCACTGTATATGCATATTCGAGGTTTTCTCTTGATTTCGTTGGCAATAATTCTAATGAAGCAGAATCTTCTCGTAAAAAAAGCGACATACCTGAACTCTATGCTGCTTGCTCCTCAACTTTGCAATCTTCACAGTCATCCAGGAATGTCAGGCTTGTCCTACTCGGTAAACAATGTACTATTCTCCTCTTGAGCATCCTATCCGTAGACACACTGTATGAACAAACAAATTAAAATTTGTAAAATGAACAAAGACGCAGAATTTTCAGAAAAATCAGTATTTAGCAGAATTTTCAGAAAAATCAGTATTTAAAACGACCTCTAATTGAGAAACTTTTGTAAAATCTCACCTTCATTCAAGTTTGTGAATTATTTCCAGGTTTTAATCGATGTTACTATTATAACAAAAAGTTTATCCCAAAGAAGCGTACATTTCCAGCTAAATGGATGAGTTTGATTATTGAAAATCCCTCGCTCGAAAAAAAAAACGTTTTTCATTAACGCAAGATATTCGATACTCCTGAACAAGTCCCTAGAAGATATCTCGACTTTTCTTGATCCACTTTAAGCTTCTGTCGCCAATTCCCAAGACAATACGACCTGGGGATTCCCCCTGATCTGAAATTTACGTCCAAAATATTGTAGAAAATGGAAAAAATTTTCTATGGAATGAAATGAAATTTTCGTGCTCAAACGAATTATTATCTTTGTAAAGTTTTTTCTGTAAAAATTGCCGACACATTGTGTGATTTAAAGAAAATTGGACAGGAATTTGTCTCATTTTACATAAATACTCTCTTGAGATTTCGAAGGAATGTTTTTGTAACAGACAAGAAAAACATTTTAAATAAATAAGAAGGTCCTTTTTCCCAATTAGTTTTCCTAGTGGATCTCTTTTACTTTGATAAATTGATCAACTGTTTATCCGCAGTTTATTAAATAGTTACGAATCTACTTCAAGCTGAGTTTCGTGAGAAATACGTTTTTGTAGCGATTGTCCAAACAGAAAACGAAAATTAACGACTTTACTTCGGTATTTATAGAGAAGGACAAGATAAAAAGAAAAAGGATGAGTTGAGTTGAATAAATAATTGAAGGGATGAGTGGATGAAGGGGCCATGTAACAAAAGTAATTCTTTTTTCTTATTTTTTGGGAATCAGATCACAGCGTTCCAGCTGCCGTTGTCAAGATGAATTAGCTTTTAAACGATTTCCCTATCTCACACAACGACAACTGGACAATCAATATATTGTGGTTTGATTCCCGAAAAATAAGAATGAAGAATAAGTATACTTTGGCAAGTTTATCTGAAGCTGTGAAAGAAATGCAGTCGAAAACATTCGATAATGCCACGTTTAACTATGAAAAAGCTTAAGTGCTAAGTATGTAGTGATAATAATTAGAAAAGGGACTTTTTATTATTACCAATATCAATGATATGATTAAACGTCAATTCATTAATGTGCTTGTTTCTTTGGATATTTCCTTTTTTTCTGTTTATTCGGTAGGCGAAAAATAAATGTGTGTAAAACATGCAGAAAACGCTGCAGGAGCCATTACGCTCGCTCGTATATCTAATAGTCTTGGGCTGCCAAAGCTCATTTTCCGCCCATGTGATACAATAAATATAGGTACTATTATTACTATTAGGTACCATGTTCGCCAAAATAGACACATTCATTATTATTTATTTTAAATTATAATGTACATAGACCCACGAGTAACACATGGTTCCTTCTATTCACTCTTGCCTAGCCGTATAGCATACTTATACGTAATGGTTAATTAATTACTAGTAGGTGACTATTCAACTACGAGTATATACAGTGCTTTTCAGATAAAAGTATCCACCTTTAATAACTTTTGTAATACTGGTATTTAGAAAAAATCCAAAAACACGTCAATTTATGTTGGAAGGGGCAAGCATTATGGCTTATTTAAACTTACTGGAAAGGCCACCCCCTCACCCCTAGCAGCATCCCCTTTATTTTTTTAAATTACTTTTCATATTTTTTATGTAAAATTTGGATACTCCTCTTTGAGCTGATTTCAAAAATGTATAATACTTGTAGGTTAAAGTGGCTAGTTTATGAGATAAACAATTTTTCTTTTAAGAGCACAAATTTTACTTATTTTTTATTTTCACCTTATTTGCCTGTACTAAAATGGGTTTTACAACAGTTCAAACTCTTTAATCTTTTTAACTGTGATATTTATTCTACTTAAAAAAACCAAACAACAAAAACTTCTACTTTTTATTAAAGTTTGACATTGTCAACTAGAATTTGTAGTCACTGTTGATAGTGTAATTTGATACATTATTTATTTTGTTTCTCTGAAATGGTTTACTCTTTGCAAGAAATAATTGAAATTGTAGGTTTATAATACCAAAATAATAATTGTGCAAGAGCTGCTGCTAGAATATTTAACGAATTACATGACGGAAGACATGCAACTCATAAGTATGTAATTCAACTGATGGAGAAATTTACCACAACAGGGTCTGTTTGCAATAAATTGCATAAGCGAGAGGGACTCGTAAATAACGAAGCAATCCAAGCGGCAATTTTAGGGCAAGTCAGCTTAGAGGCTCAACAACCCCAATCGTTGTCAACAATAAGTAGAGCGATCGGTGTTTCATCTTCTACAGTTTTCCGAGTTCTACATAAATTCAAGTACCACCCATACAAAGTTAAGTTGGTGCACGAGTTGAATGAAGATGATTTTGATCGTCGTCTAGAGTTTTGCGAATCAATGACGCAAATTATCAATAACAATCCACAACGTTAAACAATATTTGCTTTTCTGATGAATGCTCATTTTCATTAAATGGCTTAGTAAGTAGGCATAATTGTAGATATTGGGCTGAAAGTGATCCACATATTATGCGTGAATTCCATACACAACATCCCCAAAAGTTAAACGTTTGGTGTGGTATCCTAGGTGACCACATTGTCGGACCTTTCTTCATCAACGGAAATTTAAATGGTTAATCATATCTTGAGTTACTCAGGGAAGGGGTTGACCCACGTATTACAACAATAATAGAAAATGATGATAACCTTTCCTAAGATTTACTGGTATTTCAACAAGACGGAGCTCCCCCACACTATGCTATGCCTGTCCGACAATTTTTAAACGAAACATTCCCCGCTCGGTGGATAGGTAGAAGGGGCAGATGATGGAGTGGCCACCTAGGTCACCGGATTTAACACCCCTAGACTTCTTTTTATGGGGGTATTTAAAAACAAAAGTTTATGCTACCCAACCAGAATCTCTGGATGATTTACGAGAGAGGATAGAAAATGAATGTCGACAATTAAATCCAGCCGTATGAAGCAATGTCAGAGAGGCATTTCAAAATAGATTATACCATTGTATGGAAGTGAATGGTACTCATTTTGAACACTTATTGTAACTTCATAATAAATAGCACAGTTAAAAAGATTAAAGAGTTTGAACTGTTGTACAACCCATTTTAGTACAGGCTAATAAGGTGAAAGTAAATAATAAGTAAAATTTGTGCTCTTAAAAGAAAAATTGTTTATCTCATAAACTAACCACTTCAACCTACAAGTATTATACATTTTTGAAATCAGCTCAAAGAGGAGTATCCAAATTTTACATAAAAAATATGAAAAGTAATTTAAAAAAATAAAGGGGATGCTGCTAGGGATGAGGGGGTGGCTTTTCCAGTAAGTTTAAATAAGCCATAATGTTTGCCCCTTTCAACATAAATTGACGTGTTTTTGGATTTTTTCTAAATACCAGTATTACAAAAGTTATTAAAGGTGGATACTTTTATCTGAAAAGCTCTGTAGAATAGTCTTCTTCAAGTATTCTGCTTCGACTTCTCCTTCGATCAATACTGAATGTATATTCATATAACTGGACAAGTTCGAGCAAAACAGATAAACATATATTTGTTTCTATCTTGCACCACCCTTGAACTTGACAATAACCTTCTTTTATTTATATTTATATAATAATGAAATGTTCGAACGTTTTGTTGAAATAAGATCAAGGGAATTTAATTCTCATTTCAAATATTTATTATCATATCATTATATTGGACCAAAAGGCATCACAATATATTCTTTGTTATGAATTGGCGGTTTTATGCTGAAGATATTGGAAAAAATTGTAGGCTTTGCACTGGAGGAAAGTATATTTCCTTCCTAGTTGAACAAATAGCTATTGTATTAAAAAGATGATGGAAATAATTCTATAATAAACTCACTTAACCAAATTCTATAGCTTGTGCTCTATATAAAGTTCATGCTTTACTCTCTAATTTTCCCACCATCACTTCAGTGCTCTCCCCCGTATTTTTATCCAAGTCTTGTTTTAAAGGTCATGTTTATTCACGACACTCCAGTGTATTTTCTAAATGCAAATCAGACTTTATTTGACCTTATCATCCGGAAAGGCGAAGCTTTTGACATTCGTTCATGTAAATATACAGTGTAGAAACCACTTAGAGAAGAAAATTGTTAGTAGCCTTGTTTAAAATAGGGAAAATAGAGATATCGCTCTTAATAATATTTGTGATATCTCATTAGATTCGGAATTATGTCTAGAAAAATGTAGGGCGTCACGTGAACGTCACAAACTATTTTGACAACAGCCCTGTGGTAAAACAATAAGCAAAGCGCTTAGAACACTTGGTACTTAATAGTGAGGTTGTGCTGATTTATAATAATTGTTAAACTTGCATATTTAATAAAATATAATAATATAGGTTGATAATTGTCTGTTGTTTGATAATTGATGATCGTGTTCATTGTTTATTGTTTTGCCACAAGGGTATTGCCAACTGTCAACTGTCGTGGACATATGCCCTATATCTCGAAAAGTATCATACTGTAAGAAATGATCAAAAAAGGTTGGGTTAGGTTAGGTAGATTCTTGAAAAGGAGAAAATTTGTAATGAAAAAGTATCAACTTTCGAAACTCCTTTTTTATTTCTTATCTCAATTCAACGCTCCAAAATACATCTCTGTTCGAAACAAGTCTTAAAGTTTATTTTCAACTAGTCAGACAAAATTTTCTCGAACTTTCTCCTTTATTGTGAGCTGAAAAAAAATTTTGATCAGTAGTCGTAAACATTTTTTGCTCCTTGTAGCCCTTCTTATTAACATACTCAACAAGATCACGTCATGAGGGCTTAAACTGAGTTGAGTTTCACAAGTCAATTGAGTTGGGATATAAAAGACCGAATTATAAGATAAGTTCAGTCACAATCGGAATTTTATCAGACTATTCGACAAACGAAGTGAAATATTAAAAATCTGAATTTTAGCAGAATTAGAGGAAATTAGCAAAAAAAAATAATCAGAGAAACATGACACCGAACGAAATATTTTAAGCTTGATTATTTGAACACCCACTTCTTTTACTTGCAATAGCTGTTAAATCTTGACAACTATTATTTCTCACATTTTTCAATTGAATAATTCGATGGGATTCAGGGTGCATTCGTAATCAATTCGCTGGCCAAGTGGCACTTTGGCACGCAAGCTAAGCAAATCTATTTCAGTGTGATCGTTTACAACGCAATTTGGCGTCAGAGTTGGAGTTGAATTCGTCGAAATTTCTTGCAAGCTGCAAACTTTCACTTCGACTTGCACTTCGTGCCGGCTGTGGTACATGCGCATTATTGTTTGTTATTTGTTTTTCTTATATATCTGACATCTGTCATCCAAATTATATATGTATTATAATCTCTAACCTCAAACTGAACTAAATACAGACCTCAGAACATAAAACAGACAGAAAGGAGTCTTGTCACTCATTAGCTGTATAAGACAATGCGACGGAAGTCGCCATTTGCAACACCCTAATTATAGGTGCTTTCGATTATTCACTTTTGGCTGCTAGTAACAGCTTGTATTGACTGAATTCCGTTCGTTTATTACCGGGCGTGACGCCTAGTCTTACCTTCCCTTTGCCCTTCAAAAACATACCGAAAAGTATGAGCTTCAAGCCACGGACATTAAATATTTGACGTTTGTCCGGCTTGACGTTTATTTAAAGGTTAAGATGGTGCCGATTACGATTTAAACCTTACTAAAAATATCTAAATATGCAAAATTATATTATCAACAACATTATAATTGAAAACTGTTCTTCTAACAACACAGGAAATTCATTGGCATTGGCACATGACAAGTGGTTTTGAGGATCTTTAAAAATCGTGTTCGTTTTGCTCAAAAGTCGTGACGACTGAGGCGTCACGCACAAGTGCTTGAAGCCCAAATAAACGAAAGCAGCATATGACTCATTTGTGAAGTTGACGTTTACTAACGTAGATTGTGTGCACGTTTTTTATTTATATTTATTGACCATTGGTTGAATAACGTCAGTCTCCGCTGCAACGACATGTTGGAGTCATCAGTGGCACATAAAAAAACGCATAGTTGTTATTTAAATCATCTGACAACTGACAATCTCTTTCTAAGTTGATTGTTGTTATTAGCAGCTCATCTGATAGTTCCACTGACGCTGTTAATAGCGCCGTCAATACCTTGTCACCACAATTTAAATTTATTCCTATCAATTCATCCATTTCTTTGACTGCTTCAAAAAATCGTTAGTTTTTTGAGGTTGAGCTGTCATTTTGTGAACCACCAAAGTTATCCACCACCTCGATACAACGGTGGCGTGGTTTGCAATTTTGGTTGATGCAACAGTAATAAATGAACGCGTCATTTCTTCAATCTACAATCCACCAATGAATTTAAAAACGCAGCTGGTCGATTGGTGGATCTACCGGTGAATGAAAAAACATGCCTTGTTTATGTAGTTTTTTTGGTGAAAATAAGTAGTATTATCAGAAGTACCTATTATTCTATATTCGTATTTTCATTGCTCCTAGACAATATTGTTTGTATAGGACATAGGACAACTTATAGTTTTATATTTAATACATTTCAATAAGCTACAATTTTAAAATCTCACATATCCCATACCCTATACAAACAGTACGCCACTGTCAAAACGGAAACGACTATATGCCATCTTCAACCTCCTATTTGGACGCAAACTTATTTGGTAAATGCTCCTTCCTGTCTGTTTTATGTTCTAAGATACAGACAGAATGATGCTTCGACCATATGTTGAAGGAATCCTGACAATTATTCAGGTACGAACGCGCTTGCGTTAAAGTCGACCTTGAAGTTATTGTAAATGGCAACATTCGTGCCGACTTGCATGCCAAAGTGCCACTTAGCTAGCGAATTGATTACGAACGTAGCCTTATCCCAAATTAAAAGGGTGCACGGCGGGATTATTTATGTGTGACGTTCAACTGTCACAAACACAAATTTGAAAACACCGAACTTGACAGGCCAATCAGGATCAGGCGTTATCGATAATCCTAACATGACGAGAGCTCCTGATTGGTTCATTTGACAAGTGCGTGAAATACTCACTAATAACTGAGATATTATAAAATATCAAATATTTGCAGATAGCAGAAGGTTTAAAAGCCACGAAGGTAAGTTTTTGTGGCCCACACAAATTATTTTCCGATGGTTGAATTTGTAACGAACTATTTAATAAATATTCCATATTTTTGGTAGGTTTATTGAGGATATCACCCTGTATTTGATAGTAATAATCGGTCATTTGAGGTTAGTTCTTTGTCTAATAAAATATTTTGGAATCTTACATTATTTGTTCAAGAATATCCTCAATAAATATCCTGTATTTGATCACAAATATCTTTAAGTTTCCCTGGATATGGATATAGTGTGTCACTGGACATACAATGGACATGTCTCGTGAAAAAATGTCAAGACGTTAAGAGAACGAATGACAAGAGGCAAGGAGCAAACGCTCTGTAATGTCACATAAAGTTCATATAATAGCCTTTTTGGTGTGCGTCATCGTTTGTTAATGTCCTTCTAACACACTACGATGAAAAAAATGGAAAAAAGGCAGGTCTGTGATTGATCCTAATCAAAATATCACAATTGAATGATAAACCGTTTTTGAATGTATGACAAACGTTAACTCTAATCTTTGACTTAAAAAATTTGATAAATTTTTGTAAAGATTACGCGCAAGCGAGACCTATCATTCGAGAGAAATTACATCATTCAAAATAGGATGTAGACGTACCTTTCGTAGCGCAATGCGTCTTAGATTAAATTAGATTAGAATTGGAGTGGCTCTTTGTCCTATTCCACTGCGACCTTTGCAGATCTATTGTGGTCCTCCCTATATTTAGAGCTCGATAGCTAGCTTAATTCTTTTTATTAGACCTGTTAGTCTGGATACCGCCTCCCTTGCGTAGCTCTCTGCCCTCGGTTCTCCTTCTCCGAGTATGTGAAACCGCACCCTTGCTAGGCCTTCGAACTCACAGAGTATGTGCTCCGCAGTTTAGTCTTCTTCCTTCTCTTGTACCCCATATATTCTGGCTTCTACTCCAGAGTCTGTTTTAGAGCCATCAGTGTACCAACTGAGATTCGCTGTTATAGGAGGCCCTGCTTCCCAGTCCATTCTCTCTGGAATATAAACTGTATACTCGTTTTTAAAACTATATTGTTGGGCAATCTGACCTGACCTTACCGTGTCCTTGACTTATCGGAGGAGGTCCCTGTAATAATCTGTGACTAACAGATTATTGTTGAAGGATTAATTTATAACATTCCCTATATGGAACAAAAGATTCATGATATATTTACTGGAAACTATGTTGAAATATAAGTTTGAAATCTAACCTCACCTTTTTCCAGATTATTTTATTGTGTCTTACGTCTTTTTGTAATGTTCCACCCGTCAGGTCTATACTTTGTTGTTTACGGCCAATTATTATTTATGAAAAGTGAAGATTATTCTTATTGTTATATTTATTTAAATAATACAAAAGTATGCCTGGATACACGGAAAAACATAAGCATTTTGATTATTTCCAGTTAGAAAATTTTTTTGATAATTATTAATTTTGATAGCCTTTTTTAACTTGGCTGAATACGATCCTGATGATCCTTATTTATCAAATTCACGGTTGGCTACATGTCAAAATAGCAAATAAAATAAACGAAATACCCAAAATCCGGATATACCTGCGTCACAAACGATGACTCACACCCAAGAAGGCTATTCAGATAATAAAACGCGAAATTTATACAGGGTGTCCCAGGATTTTGTACCAAAAACTTGGGATATGATATAAAGTCTTGAATTTCATATAAAACACTATAATTATTTTTGTTACAAAGTCCTGGGACTCCTTGCATAATATGTAAACAAGAAAACTTAAAAATATCACTGCTGTTCTTTTTAATGTTTTGTAACTTCAGCACCCTTTCTTATCTTGATATGTTATTAGGGGTGCTGCATGTGGGATCAGTGCTTTCGCTACCCCCGAAGGACACGAGAATCGCGCGAATGCGGTTGCCAATTCGCTCTGTTGCATAGAGCAGAAGACACCTAACAAACAGGAAAATGTCAGCTAGCAACTGACACAACTAACTATCTAACGACATCGCGTTACGATTGCCTGGGACGCGTAGACTCGGCAACGTCTCAATGCGAACTGACAGCTTCGCAATACGATTTGGCAACGTCTTATGAATTTCATCCGGAGCCGAGTGATCTGGCACCCACTATTTCTGTAAGTGAATTATGAATAAGCTGTTTTTTTTCTAGGACCATGCAAGCTGTAAATATTAGTATTAATTTATTGAATTTTTTATGCTGATTTTTCACACAGATGGCTTAGAGATTTTTGTATGTTTTTTTTAGTGATTTCTTGTAGTTAAAATAGTTTTTTTAGTTTCTTGGAATTAATACTGCAACATTGCCAGATTTTCAGAGTAACAAACTAAAGGGTCTAAATGATTAATTCATTAATAAATTATTAGTGAATCCGATCCAACATTAGTTGGAAATAAATAATGAGTGTGGTAGAATATGACTCTACCTAAGTGCTAGATCGGCAACATTGTAGCTAATAGTTTTTCGTCGCCACTGGCGGGCCATTTTAAAAAGGGATATCCACTCTAAATTACAAACAGAGACTTATGTTTGAATCCTTCATTGGGTCCTCTACGATAGGTAACAATAATCACCATCCGTCAACGTCGGGAATCATTCATTCATTCATGAGAAAGTGCAAGGACGAATATTGTGCGTAAAATTGTAAGCGATGTTGCCAGTGCTAATAATTCACTATGACAGACATTTCTTAAGTGATCCTTGATGTAACCCAACTCCACCACGTCTTATGCCGGGTCCAGAACAAGCAGACAAAACGAAAACAAAACTCTGAAACAAAAACACGACAAACTGGCGACAAAATTTGTCGTCAAAAGACAAAACAAAATTGAGACAAACTGTTCACACCAGAACGACAAAATATAGAAACAAAATTCAGTTAGTGACGTTTTTTAAGAATGTCCACCGAAGATTCCGAGAATCTGATATGACTTGTTGATCCTGCAGTTGCAAAAAGACATATCAACTTTAGAAAGGCTATAAGTGTAACAGAAAGGTTAGCAATCACTTTAAGATTTTCAGCAACAGGTGATTCCTACCACAGCCTCTTGTATCTTTTAAAAAGTAACAAAGCAATCAATATCGGTAATAATACCTAAAGTATGTAAAGCTTCAATAAACAGTCTTAGTGGTTATGTACTTTACAGGTATGTTTAACTTTTTCCATTACTATTTTTTGTTAACCATTTTTTTTTATTCTGTTTTTGAACGTCGGTCTATTTCTGCGACTGAGGCTAATCACCGACGCCGGAACACTCTACCTCTAACCAGAAATTTTGGCGAACCCACTAGTGTTCCAAGCAGTGGTAGCGTTCTTTAACGAGCCCAACATCCATGGACTCGGGACCTCGGCTTTACGTCTCCTCCGAAAGACGGCATATCTACATTATACCTCGTGCTCTTTGGTACACTCAGGTGCAAAAAAAACGGGCACCCTATTTTTTTCTCAAAATCGGCTATATTTGTTTATTATTTTGGCTTTTGGTTTACACTTTTTATATTTTACCAACAAAGGACTTCCTGCTGGTATAAAAAGACAAGAATATGTTACTTAAACCAAACTTAATAAACAATGACATAAATAAAGGAAAAATACATGCATACTTAGTAAAATTTATGTTAACAACAGCGAACTTTAGAGGTACAGAAAACAAAATTTAACACATAAAATAGACTCTAGTATTTGGTATTTCCTCCTCCAGCACTAATTATTGCTTGCATACGGCGTGGCATCCCACTAATGAGCTCACGAACTGCATTCTGAGGAATATTCTCCCATTCTTCTTGAAGAGCTACACGAAGCTCATTTGGTGTGGTTGGTGATATAGCACGACTTCTAACACTTCTGCCTAACATGTCCCACACACGTTCTATAGGATTTGCGTCCGGAGAACATGCTGGCCAGTTCATTTTTTCAATGCCAACTTCTGTCAAGTATTCACTGACGCATCTCGCTGAATGAGGTCTAGCGTTGTCCTGCATCAGGATAAAGTTATCGCCAATAAATGGAGCGAATGGAACCACCTGATATGCCAAAACTTCCTCAATACACCGTTGTGCAGTCAGTGAGCCCCCATTGATAAACACTAATTCCGTAGAGGCTTCACTTGATATGCCTGCCCATATCATCACGGAACCTCCGTTATGACTCAGCCTAGGGCTAAGAGCACATTCTTGGAATCGTTCCCCATTTCGTTTCCATACTCGTTTTCGTCCGTCTGGTGAATGTAGCGAGAACCTGGACTCATCGGTAAAGAGTATATTACTCCATTGCATAAGTTTCCAATTGCTATGTTCACGAGCAAAGTGCAATCTTGCTACCCGGTGATGTGGAAGTAACTTAGGCCCAGTTGCTGGCCTAAAAGCTTTTAACCCAACCTCATGTAATCTTCGGCTAACTGTCCATTTACTTACATTTTTACCACGAACCTCCAGAAGTCGATTTCTTGTCTGTACTGAAGTCAAATGACGATCCCTTAGAGAATTTAGTACAATAAATCTGTCATCTTGAGCGGTAGTTACCCGTATTCTACCACTACCAGGCCTTGTTGTGTTTCTTCCAGTATCCCCAAAACGTTGTAACACCCTTTGAATGGTAGAACGACTAACATTGAGTAATCGAGCCACATATCTTTGGCTTCGACCATCTTCCACAAGAGCTACTGCTTTAGTACAATCTTCAGCACTTAAAACCATAATTAAGACTTTAAAATTGTCAATGGAACTTTTGAATTTGAATTTTCCAAAATGTTCTTTTTTTATGTACCTAAAATGAGAAAATACACATGTATTCCAACTTTTTGTATTTAGAAGGAAGTCCTTTGTTGATAAAGAATACAAAATATAATTTAAAAACCAAAATAATAACCAAATTAAGCCGATTTTGAAAAAATAATAGGTGGCCGGTTTTTTCTGCACCTGAGTGTATAATGCCTGCTAGATGTGATATGCTAGTCCGGGCCCTTCACAATCGTTTCCCCTGGCATAGTCACCCATCCAAGTACTAACCATGCTCGACACTGCTTGACTGTAATTATCGCATCAAACGCGTTCCACTACACTACACACCACACTTTGTCGCGAAACATAGATGTTTTTGTTTTGTTTGCTTGGTCTGGACCCAGCATTATTTAGTTAAGTCGTCCGAAAACAGGCAACAGCATCATGAAAAGCCTTCCCAATTCAAGCGATATTTCCATTTTTTAAGGCTCTGCTCATCGATCACTATTTGTGGAGTCCATACCCATGAACTTAGGGATGGAGTCTAAATGTCTGCCTATACTAATCGATATTTATTGAAACATTCACAATCGGAAATGATGTTATAGATGTTGTGTATGGGAATTATAGTCTCTAAAGTGTTATCATGTGATTTTCACTCCACTCTTTCGCTCAGTTTGCGTAGTTTTTTGTTTTATTTTTGCAATAGAACTGCTTACATTATTTTTAAGTTTAGTTATTTGGAACGCCAAACTATTATTCGCAGTGTAAGTTATCTCGACACTTTCTTAGGTGCTGATACTGTCATCAATGTCAAATTAAAATAGCAACAATGTCAAAATCTGTCTATTCTGTGTAAGTAGATGACCTAACTGTTATACAGGGTGGTCCGTAAGTAATGGTCCAAAGTGAAATGGAAGATTCTTCGCCCAAAAATATTACAATTTGACGCAACTACTGTTCATAAAATATTGATGATAAGAAAGATACGGGGTGGCGAAGTTGAAATGTCTAGAATGTTTTTTCTTAGTAAATTGGAAGATTTTTGATATACAAACGTAAAAATTTGAAGATGGGGGTTTTAGAGTCAGGGAAATCACATTTTGATGTATTTCCTAGAGGGCGCCACAAAAACCATGTTAATTTGCAGTAATTTTGCCATAACTTTCCTCAAGCATGTTGCTTAGAGGTAACAGCTTTGCCACCCTGTATCTTTCTTATCATCAATATTTTATTGAAGGAAGTTGCGTCAGATTGTACTCGTAATATTCTTGGGCAAAAAATCTTTCATTTCACTTTGGACCATTACTTACGGACCACCCTGTATATTTTGGCAATACGTATGACCAGTATAGTCACTGGTATGACTTAGAACCCAAACTTCGACTTGCGCTACGAGCGAATTAAGACGCGAAATCAGTCACCACGGGTGAAAAGTTCCTTTTCAAAAACCCTATTTATTTATTAGTTACAATTTATAATATTCTCGACAATACAATAGGTGTTTTCTATTCGAAAGATAATTACTGACTGACTGTTCTGTGTGATTTTACACAAGAACTAAATTAATTAGTGTTAGCAAAAATAAATAGTGTGTCAGCTTTTTATATATGATATTCTGGAAAAGAGATGACATAATTCGCGGTGAAGTCACACATATTTTGCAAGTCCCACTAAAATGTGACACCTTGCTGTGGTGCCTTAGTTATATAATAATAGAAAAATTGAACTGCGCCATCTCATAATTGGAATGAGAAGTTTCTATCGCATTCTCACTTTGGTAACCCACGTGAAGTCTCTATAGTATTAGGTGCTTTGTGTAACTCCGACATCACAACTAGTGAAAATTAGTGCAAAAAGAAGAAATCCCCAAGTTTCGTTTTAGTGATACCATACAATAAAAAACAAGACATAAAATAATAAAAAGCACTGTAAATAAAGGCAAATATTCATGAAACTAAACTCACTTCACAACACTCAGAAAGGACAGTTTGCACAAAAGGATTCCTTTCATAAAGTCGCCTTTACTAACATATTATAAAACAGGCTCTAAAAGTCACCGTATATATTTTTGAAATTAGCCAGCTGAAAACAAAGGAAAAGGCATACGACTGTAAAGGATCGTTTATGGACCAAGGATCAACAGTAGAAAATATTTCTTGTTTAGACGAGTTGTTAAAATGCATGACTGATTTTCCATGTAGCTTATTTTTAAAATAAAAAACTATGAAAAGGAGATATGGAAAATATCACAAATGTTTCTCCTCCGGGAAAAAGAAAGATGTGTACTTAGAAAAAAAGATGCTGAGGAAGCGGGCATAAGTTTCCAAGGGTGAAATACTTAACAGCCAGCAGTCGTTGACAGAAAGAGTTTTTAAAGGAAGTAAAGTGAGTCTATCAGAACAAAAGCTTAGTGGGAAAAATAAAACAAAGGTTTGTTGAGTTTGTAGCGCTCACAAATCTAATTTATTTTACATACTAATACTAGTAAACTAATTAATAATTTATATAAACAATTCAATTTATCTATCTGCACTACAATCTAATCTCCGTCTCTCTAGTGCGGACTTGTCTCGCTCTCGGCCACACCGCTTAATTATTATAGTGGAGCTTCGACATGTTTTCGACTCGGATACGTATTTCCCAAGTGCGATCTAAAACGGTCTTCTCTAAATTTTGAGCAGGGCGCGCAGGGTTTGTGGCTGTAATCGTTAAAATGTGTTGATATCAAGATATGTTCGGGGAAATCTGATCTTACTGTAGGTTAGGTTAGGTTAGGTTTGTAGTGAGTGGGTCTATAAGCCCCCCACTGTGACTCACAAGAGTCTATTGTGGCTCACACGTATTCAGATTTCACCAAACAAATTCAGCTTCTCAACAAAGCCGATAAGTTTATTTGGTGAATGATATTTCAGGTCCGAGGGCGAGAGAGAGACCCTGCCAAACATCAGATACCTGATTTGAGCCGCGGCGGGGCAGGCACAAATTATATGCTCTGCTGTTTCATCATCTTTCAGACATATATGGATCTTCCGACAGTCCAAGTTTTAGCAAATGATGATTCAGATGACAGTGGCCTGTTAAAAGGCCTGTTAGACAACGTAGGTCATGCCTGTTGTAGTCTAACATTTGTTTGGAGACATTCTTCGAAGGATGTATAAGAGCCTTTGAATGAACCAATCCCAGTAAATTATGCCAGTCTAAAGCTCTTCTTGCTGTCCAAGTATTTAGTGTTTGTTTGGCAAAACATATATTATTGTGATGCCAATTGTAGGTTCTGGTCCATACTGTAAATATAGTATCTTTCTTTATTTTTTATTTTTGTATCTTAGAAGTGAAGGTAAGTTGAAAATCTTAAATAATAATTTAATTCTATATTTGTAATATAATAACAAAAATCTTTAAGCCATTTTTAGACACATATCATTTTGATTTATTTTACAATATGCATGGACACCTGCTTTTGATCAAACAGCTTATATAAATCACTGCAAAAAAATAAAAATTCACGCAAAAATTTGTGTAAAATAAAGCCCTATTTAAAGGGGAGAAATACATTCACAGATCCCGGATGTTTATAAGCAATAACATTGTTAACAATTCTTTCATAAACTTTTGGATGGCGCAAGTATCGCTATACCTGTGGTAGAATTTTAGGTTAGCTGCAAGCAACAATGATATTTTTGGCGGTATTGACTAATTTTGAAATTGAAATTCTGTGTATTGACACTTTTGTATAAAATGTGGGAATTATTGAATATATTTGTGAATATCGATACAGACTAAACCTTTCGACACAGAGGTGACACTTATTAACATCTCTAAGGGTAACAGATTATGGAGATGTTACATAGTAGTGTATCAGCACCTATTCCGCACTGAAAAGACTGCCAAAATAACTTACACTGCTAAAAAAAGTTGATTGCTTCAAGTAGCTAAGCTTAAAACTTTGTAAGTAGTTTTATTACGAATAATCAAGAAAGCTAAAAAAACTAAATAAAAACACGTAAGTAGGAATATTTCAATGAGTATCTTCAAAAAGGGAAAATCCAATTCACAATATTTACATCAACTTATGCAACGTTAATACGTGTGTGATGTGGCGTGAGTTGTCTATTTTCCACATAGCAGCAGTAAACAATAAAATATAGAGATATCGCAAACAAAACAAACAAAAGTTGCTATGCTACATTCTTCTTTTTCAAAACTTAACGTTGTGGAGACTAGAGCATATTATGTGGGTTAGGTTATATTAGTCCAGTTTCCGTGATCTTGTGTATTCAGCATATAATCATCATCTCCTTCGATTCTCAGCAGGTGGAAGATAAACTAAGGCACTAAAACCCAACTCATCACCTGGTCTGGACAATATATCAACTCATATTTTGAAATCATGTGCATGCCGAGGCTCTATGTCATCCTATATCACGTATAATGAATGCTTCTTTTAAGGGGAATCTATCGGCAGCGATTTGACAAAATATCGAAGTATTTTTGGCGAAGAATTTTGAGGTAATGGATGTATTGAAAATTAAGAAAAAAATATATCATGTAGATTAATGTTCAACTTAGAGTTATCATCGAATAAAAACTTTGAAATGCTAACCAAATTTTGTTGAAAAAATACGAATAATGAGGTAATTACACATATTAAGCAAAATTTGAGCCCTTGTAAAGAATTAAATATGGATTAAATGGAAAAACAAATTGATAAGAAGTCTAATTTGAAGCTTTATGAATACTATATAAAAATCTCAGAATCCGCAAATTACTTATGACCGTACAATTCCTTATTGAAATTCGGTTGCTACCACTAAAATATCGGATAAAAATCCATCTCTCGGTTTTCTATCCTTCTATGACTGACATTGCCTCTCTGCTTCGGTAGTCGCGTGCCGTTCCATTGTTGATACAACGCTCGCCGGTCTCCCAGTTCAGTACTGACGAAGATTATAGAGTAGTACGTGAACAAAAATCCGCTTGGACCGCTTGGCTACTTACATGTTGCGGAGCTTTCATATTTCTAATAAAATTTTCGTTATGTGAACTTAAACGTGAGAACGTAGGGAAACAAAAAAATATACAAAGCATAATTGTGCAAGGTCGAATTTGGTAGATGCCCCTTAAGACTCACACACTACCTATTCAAAAAAGGCAATAAACTTGATCCAAACAATAGACAAATTAGTCTTGTCCCTATTGTTTGCAAGGTTATGGAATCAATTATATGTGACAAAATGTTTTCTTTTCTTCTTCGACAACATATTCTCTTATCTCAGCAGCACGGTTTCATACAAGGACGTTCAACTTTAACAAATCTTTTGTTGTGTGTAAATGATTGGAATACCTATAGCTTTTGATAACGGTTTACCCACAGACGTTATTTATCTTGATTTTGCCAAGGCTTTTGACCGGGTTCCAACGCGTAGGTTACTACATGAGATTGAACATTATAGTATCAGAGAATATTTGAAGAGATGGATAGCTGACTTTCTCACCTCAAGACAATTTTGTGTGCGCGTCAATACAACATTTTCTCCGCTGAAACCTGTTTTAAGTGGAATTCCGCAAGTAGGTTTCTGTTCTGGGACCATTGCTATATCTGTTATATACAGCTGATCTCTATGAACATATAACAAATGAATGTACCCCACAACAAATCACCTGTCTCTTCAATCCTGAAAAGCTTACCAAACTCACCCAATCTATTTTCTAAATGATGATATAGAGGATTCACAACCTAAATTTATGAATATCTGGAGTGAATATATATTAATAAATAGATATTGATACCCTTTTTTTTCTATCCTTTTTCAAGTAGGTACATTAATAAAAAATACAGCATAGCATTTTAAGATTTCCAAAAAATGTTGAGAAAAACAATTTTTCAATCAACGCAAGCTAGCAACCGCTTAAACCATGATTTGGCCTATGAATTTATTTATTTTACCACATTTAACCAATATTCGGTCAATATTTATGTGCTACTTGGGTTGTTATTCAACTTCGGTCTATTTTTACGACTAAGGCTAATCATCGACGTCGGGAGCACTCTACCGTTAACCGGAACTTTTGCTGAGCCCACTAGTGTTCCTGCCAGTGGTGGGGATCTTTATCGAGCCCAACATCCATGGACCCGGTTTCACGTCTCCTCCAAAACACGGCATATCTACACTCTACATCGTCGTAATTGGTATAATGCCTCCGAGCTGAGATATGCTACTTCTCTGCTAGTCACCCATCCAAGTACTAACCGCGATCGACACTGCTTCACTGCAATTATCGCATCAGAGGTCGACGCACAGCTATAATGTTCAAATATTAATAATATATAACTAAAAAGTGATTGATTCATTGATTAAAGAGTGTATTTTTAGTTGTATTATTCCACTAATGGCTAAAGTTTTACTTTATGTGCTTCATAAGTGTGTATTAAACTTCCATTGTAATGTTATTGTGAATGAATAACTGTTATTCGATAATTATGGAAACATGGATATATAGTATTGAACACTTCGTCAGCTTACAATGTCCATATCGATAATAATTTATATACGTATGTATTTAATCAATAAAAGCCACAAAACACTCAATTGAAATATAATTTATGATGTAGTTGCTCATAAACTATAATTCACAGTAAGCCAGTCACAAAAACAAAGCCGATTAACAAGCCGAATTTCAATCTTATAAAAGTGGGTTTACATTATAAGATTTTACTCCGGATTTACTTAAGATTATTCTCAAGAAATGTCATAATATGTAAACAAACATTATGATATTCCTTGAGTGAGGCTGTCATGAGCAATGCTTACCACAATTCCTAAGCGGATCATAAGGAATATTCTTTATGTGTCTTTTATGAGAAAGTGATTTTTTCTACGACCGTGCGTTTTAACCCACTTTCCCGCACGCATTTTAGCTTTGAAAGTGTCACTTTGCCGCACCAGTACGGGAAAGTGAAATCATGCAAATTTTGACCTTATTAGATTGTTTTTTACTTCGGAAGTTATAACTATTGTTACAACAGGTGAATAATCCATCAAATAAAATCTAAGTACATCTTTTCTAGCTTTTTGTTGCATTTTTAATATATTTTTTTAAACATTGAATAATGAAGATTTTTTGATATAACCCTGTACATTCTTTAAAGTGGTGTTGTAAAACAACTACCAAACCACCCGGTTTTGATATAAGAAAAATATATCAGAAAAAATTATTTCATCTACAAATGACTTAAAACCGTTGCCGTCACCTTCATCGTCATTTTTATGTGACCTTCAACCGATGCCATCCTCATTAACGTCATCTACTTACCAGTTAACATCAAATCCACTGGACCGGCAGTTATTGATATTAATATTTATAACAATAATAATAGTTTTTGGTTAAAGTTTTGTATATGTATGTTGAAATAAAATAACTTTTGAAAAATGAGTTGGTATACTTTTTTGTATATACGGTCGTAGAAAAAATAATGTTCCTAACTCATGCGTAAAGTGTCTTTCCCGCCCTTGACCGCTTGCCCGAACTCCGCTTCGCGTCGTTCGGGTCAACTGCAGTCGCGTGCGGGAAAGTATCACTTTCCGCACTTGTTAGGAAAATAACTATTTCGTAATTTAAAATTCCCTACCGTGCTGTCAGCTGCTGTATGTGATATTTCAGTTGATTGAGGTTAACTTGTAGCGTCGTATCATCTGTATTATTATAATTAGTTATGGTTACAGCAAAATAGGTTAAAAAATGGAAAATAATGGAAAGTCGGAGAATAAAAAGATAAAATAATGATTTTATCATTGTTTATATGTAAAAGTCGAGTAAAGCATTTTTTTGTAAATATATTGAATGGACCCGGGAAATAACGCAGACATTAATCATACTGTTTGAAGAAGACCAGTGCCTTTTTGACACGAAACATCTGTTTAACAGCAAAAAGCACTCCCTATAGTACGCGCATTGCAAAATCTCCAAATTATTGAGGAATATAATTCCTAGAGTTTATATAATAACCTTTTTGGTCTGCGTCATCGATTGTTTGAAAAAGGCAGGTCAGTGATTAATCTTCATCGAAATATCACAATAATAAGCCGTTTAAATGTATTACAAATGTTAATCCTAATCTTTGACGTGAAAAATTTGATTAATTAATGTTAAGATTACGCGCAAGCGCGACCTATCAATCAGGAGCCATTCAAAATAGGATGCAGACGTGCCATTAGTAGCGGCAATGCGCATTACGCCTTTTTCTAATATCCCACTGACAGTTCTCGTCAGATCTGTACTTTTGTTGTTTACGGTCAACTATTAGGCCCGGTTGTACATTTGAAGCTTAAAATTGTGCTCAACTGAGCTGGGCTTAAAATATAAGCTTATCTCAACTTTAAGCCTGTTGTACAAACATAGTTCAGTAGCAGCTCTACTAAATCTATATTTGCAAGTGTTGGTAAAACTTCTTTCAAACTGACTCATGCGTATGAAGTAAACCTAACTAATGTCATATTTGCTACCAATTAGTTTTACAAGAAATTCCCTCTGATATACAATGTGTCACAAAGCGAACGGTTTCTTTAGAAAGACGAAATCTTTGAATAAACTCATGATCTCTCCAACATTCAAAGTGATTCATACGCTCTCTATACACCCGAGGTCTTCTTGGGTGTTGTACGATTCCAATAAGTTCCAAAAAATCCTCATCATCGGTTAAAATATCCATAATGAACTTTGACAAACTTTTAATTTAATATTAAATTAAGTACAGGTTATGTTTGCATACAATTCATTCACATTTAAGCCACGGAACATAATAACAATTTATTTTCCGTGCTTAAGCTTACATTAAACCTGCTCTCTTGGAGGTTTTACTAAGCTTAAGGTTTAAATGAAGCTCAACCGTAAGCCAACTTTGTACAACAGAAATCTGACGCTGAACCTGAGTTCACACTTAAGCCTTCACCAAGCTACAATTGTACAACCGGCCCTTAGTAATAAAAAGTGACTATTCATCTTATTGTTATATTAATTTGAATAATACAAAAATATGACTAGATAAACGGAACAACATCAGCAATTTGAAAGTTCTCAAGTATTTTGAGTAAGAAAAAGAAGCTGGTAATTATTAATTTCACAGCCTTTCCGAATTTGGCTGAATACGATCCTCATGATTTTATGTATCAAACTTAAAGTGAGCTATATGTCAAAATAGCAAATAAAATGAACGACATACCGAAAACCCGGAAAAACGTCACAAACGATGACGCACACCAAGAAGGCTATTTAATGTACTATGTAAAATTTCTCCAAACAACGCCATTTTGTTATGAATAAACCTCAAAACCACTCATTGAAACGTTACGGGAATGAATCAATCTGGTTTTTGATAACAATAAGGACTATTGAAGTGATATGTATGTTGATTATTATATTGGTAGGCAAAAAGCACGATATCTGAAACTGCAGTCGTTTGGCATCATTTCTCGAAGTATTGATACGTTGCTTCATAACTCTTCTTTGATTTTTCGGGCAACATCAACGGACAAGCGATATTTGCTTATTCTTCTACATCCAATAATTCCAATTTCTCTCGTACTTTATTGCCAGCCTTCACTATCGTTCGGGCGTAAAATAGATCTCGACTAGTTATTTACATCCTATAGTATAAATAACTATTTCCTTTTACATTTTTTATCATGCTTTGAAGTTTATTCTACTTAGTTTTTCCAATTTTTTAACTAATTAGAAGCAAGTTTCTGCAAAGTTGTTCCAAAACTTCATTTCCTGTATTGAAATTCGTACTAATTGAATTTCAAGAGCTGGCAATTTCACCAACTACAAATTTCACCGGAGTGAAAGTCTAAAATATTCCTACTTAATTCAAAATTTCTCTGAACTTGCTGAAAATTTCTTTTAGAAAATAAAATAAGAGCGGTTTTTAAATTGGATTAAAAAAGACCAAACGCGCTTTTACTCTTCGTTGTATGCTTAACCTAATTTTCCTGGATGGGAAATTTACTTTTCAAAATAAATAAAAATTGTTAAATAACGCTTTTGTGAATTCAATTCAAGAAATTTTCCAGCTTTCAGTTCTACGAATATAAAAGTAAACGAGAGCTGTTTGATGTTCATTTATTATTTTCAATCTAACCATAATTTCTTTTTCAAATAATTAAACAGAAATATATTAAATAAATTCTAAATAGTGGGTATTGAAGATTTTTGTGCCAGATTCGAAAGGATTATGTTATTTTCCAATATCCACTCCCTATACTCCTTCATTTTCACACTATACAAAGTGTCCCACCGGGACTTGATGGAAGCTCTGGAAGTCTTGAAAATTTGATGATTTATTTTGATAGGAGCGTGAAGACAAACAATAAAAGCATACAAGTTAGGGGAAGTAGTAGAGAGGTAGCTAGAAAATGCACGGAACTCACAGAATGAAGAATTATATATATCATCATTGTATCCTTATACCATATAGGTGTCGGATTTACATTTTAGATTCCATAAACAAATTTTTTCCACGCTTTTCTATCTTTTGCTAAAGTTGATGCTTCTCTCCATGTTGTGCTTCTACGTTGTAATATGTCACCCATCACTGTATTCCATGTCTGTCTTGGTCTGCCTCTCTTCCTTTTAATCTGCGATTTCGCTTCGTATACACGTTTCACCTATCTGGTATTATTCATTCGTTGTATATGTCCCCACCAACTTAATTGTCTCTGTTCTATAAATTGTACTATAGGTTCTACCCCTAAATCTTCTCTGATATGTGTATTTCTAATTCTGTCTTTCCTAGTAGCTCCTATTATACGTCTCAGATATTTCATTTCAACGGCTTGTATCTTACTTTTCTGTGCATTTGAGAGATTCCACGATTCGCATCCATACGTTAGTACTGGTCTGTATATGGTTTTAAATACTTTGATTTTTGTTTGATTTGAAATTTCTTTTCTATTGATGAATTTTAGTTTTATTGTCTTGCTTATTCTCTCGTTGATTTCAGCTACCTGTTTTCCAGTTTGTTCTAGTGTTACTCCAAGGTATTTGAATTCTTCGACTTGTTCGATCTTTATATTGTCTATTTTAATATCAGTTTTCGTATTTTGATCTCCTATTATCAATATTTTTGTTTTAGTGGTATTTATTTTCATGCCCATTGTTTTTTTCCATATATTAAGATTGTTTTGAAGTTGTTCCTCAGTACCTGCTATTATTACGACGTCGTCTGCAAAAACTCCATACGATATTTCGACATTTTCTGAATTTTTATATCCTACAAACATCTTTTTTACTTTACTTTCACATTTTTTGATTATATTGTCCATATGTACGTTGAATAGTGTTGGACAAATGAAAATGCAATAAGCAAAAGTGTAGAAGAAATTTGGAACTAATTTAAAAGCAAAATTTTAGAATAAAATTAAAAGGTAAACGTCATGATGTAATCTAGATAGAAAGTGCAGGAATTACAGGGTGATAGGGATATGTTGTTATGTTCAGGCCTGAAGGTGTACGAATAAGTTATTGATTGAAAATTAAAAATTCATATTATAGTACAGGGCCACATACTGCGATTCGCAAATCATGAAAGAACACAAAATAGCAAAACAAAGACATACTTCGCATTCATAGACTTGGACAAAGCTTTTGACTGTGTGTAGAAAGCAAATATGGGACATACTATAGTAAATACACTAGCCTTTTTGGAGCGCATCATCGTTTGTGACGTATAGCAGGGTTTTGGGTATTTTATTCATTTCATTTGATATTTTGACATATAGCTAACCTTAAATTGGATAAATTAAATCATCAGGAGTGTGTTCAGCCAAATTTGAAAAGGGTGTGGATTTAATAATTACTAGCATCTTTTTTTAACTGGAAATACTTGAGAACTTTCAAAATGCTGATGTTTTTTCGTGTATCTAGGCCTATTTTTGTATTATTTGAATAAATATAACAATAAGATGAATATTCATTTTTCATAGATTATAAATAAATAACCTAAGTACAAAGTACAGACCTAACGAGAACTGTCAGTGGGACATTAGAAGAAGACGTAAGAGACATTGCCGCTACAAAAGGTACATCTGCATCCTATTTTGAGTGATGTAATTTCTCCCAATTAATAGATCTCGCTTGTACGTAATCTGAACATCAACTAATCAAATTTTTGAAGTCAAAGACTAAGGTTAACGTTTGTAATACATTCAAACGGTCCATTATTGTGATATTTTATTGAGGATTACTCATGGACGTGCCTTTTTTCCATTTCTTCCAAAGTAATGTGTTAGAAGGATATTAACTATCGATGACGCACACCAAGAAGGTTATTATACAGTGTGGAAACCACTTATGGAATAAATTTTTTTATGTCATTATCTTAGAAAATTATAAAAAATGTCAAGACACGTCAACTTTTGAATTAAGTTTGTGCGTTATGTAAACATAAATGTACAGGGTGTTTCACGCAAGTATGCCATAGTCGGTAATTTTTTTTTTTAATAAAACACCCTGTATATTTGCATATTTTTGAAATCCTCTTAATGAACCGATTCCAACAAACTAAATAATGTATTGTCAATTATGAATTATACAGGGTGAAATTTTTAAATTAATAATTTATTACACTTGAAATATTGGTACTTTTTTAAATTAGCTAACTATGGATTTATCAAAAATCTAAACTAACTAATTATTAGACGTATTTGTATATTAAACAAAACCTGCTACGCCCATGAATTTTATCATAAATACCTGAAAATTGCCTGAAAACGCCAATAATTAGACAAAATCGGTAAATAATGTGGATTGTTTTCTATTCTGTCAGTTGTTGATGTGTTGACAGTTTATCCTGAAAAAGTAAAATCTTTGTCAAACGCTCTTTTCTTGTCGACATAACAATGAAACTTTCAACTGAGACTCACCGAATTGAGATTTTAATGATGATCGGGTACGGGGATAACTGCAGAAGTCAAGTTGAAGTGGCAAACTTATTTAATTACAGGTATCCCGAGCTGCCTAATATTTCACAAAGTACTGTGTCTCAAATTCATGCACAATTCAGAGAATATGGACATGTCAAACCATTGAAAAGAAAACCACACTTCGTTGAAGATTATGTGAAAGTGGATATTTTGTTAAGTGTCGAAGAGAATCCAACTTCAAGTACACGTCAAATTGCCCGTGAAAATAATGTTAGTCATACAACTGTTCTAAGATGTCTTTATGAAGAAAAACTTCATCCCTACAAATTAACTTTTTTGCAGGATTTAACAGAAGACGATCCAGATCGTAGAATGGATTTCTGCGAAAGATTGATGGTTAAGCTGAACAGAAATGAGGTAGCTCTTGGTACCATTATTTTTTTTGACGAATCAACATTCACAAAAAATGGAGAGGTTAACCGACAGAACTGTAGATATTGGTCAGCAGAGAATCCTAATTGGATGCGTGAGACACATACTCAGTACCCTCAAAAGGTGAACGTTTGGGCCGGTATCATAGGCGACCATATTATTGGTCCTATATTTATAGATGGAAATTTGAGAGCTGAAAAATATCCAAATATGCTTAGAAATGATGTTATTCCTGCGTTGGCAAACTTATATCCCAACGCAATAGATCCTAGCTTACCGAATGAAATTATTTTGTTCCAGCAGGACGGGGCAACACCCCAGTATGCTTTAATGGTAAGAACTTATTTAGATGAAATCTTCCCCAATAAATGGATTGGACGAAGAGGTACTTTTGAGTGGCCAGCTAGATCGCCAGACCTTACGCCGTTAGATTTTTTACTGTGGGGTTATCTCAAGAACAAAGTATATGCAACACAACCAACTAGCATTGTAGACCTCAAATACAGGGTAACTACAGGAATACGGAATATTTCACCTCAAACTTTAAACAAAGTTAAGGAGGAGTTCTATATGAGACTGTGCTATTGCCAACAACTAGGTGGAGAACATTTTAAGCATTTATTTTAATGTATTAAAATCAAATAATAATAATAAAATCAGGTATTTTATGTATGTGTTTAATAACTGATAAACATTTCACCCTGTATAATTCATAACTGATCATACATTATTCAGTTTGTTGGAATCGGTTCATTAAGAGGATTCCAAAAATATGCAAATATACAGGGTGTTACATTAAAAAAACAACACCGCAACTATGGCATACTTGCGTTAATCACCCTGTACATTTACATTTATGTTTACATAACGCACAACTCAATTCAAAAGTTGATGTGTCTCGGCATTTTTTATAATTTACCTACTCAAATAATGACATAATAGTATATTCTTCAACGAGTGCAGATTGATGGCTATTATTCACGCGGATGAAGTTTCCAAAACGAGGGAGCGCAGCGAGTAAGTTTTGGAATCATCCAAGTGAATAATAGCCATACTACACAAGTAAAAGACTATACTTTCTCCACGACTAAAAGGAAAAAACTTCCAGTGAGGATCGAACCTCGATCGTCCGCACCATAGTCAATCACCACTAGGCTATAGAGCATATTTATAAAAATGTAAAGAGTCAAATATATATACGTAGCTCATATTTTTAATCGGAACCCTTACATTTATAAATGAAATTAATTCCGGGAGGCGTACATATTCACTATCGCTACTGTTGTCCATTTTTTTCTCTTATAATACGTAAAATTATGATTTTATAATTATTTTGACGTTTCAAACGACGCGATGTCAGAAGCGATTTGCGTTCTTAGGTATTTGACGTTTTAAAGAGATGATTTGATTTATTCATTTTAATTCATTTTAGCGTGAACTCTGATAATAATAGAATGTGATTGGCTAACGAGAGTGAATTCTTTTCATTATTCACTGGTGTGAAGAATTTATATCATTATGCAGCTAAATATGTGAAAATAATTTGTGCGTTATTATTTAGTCGTGGAGAAAGAATTTTATTCCATAAGTGGTTTCCACACTGTATGAGCTATTGATAAAAAACTGATAAAAACCATTCTTCATGAAAATTTTAACACAAAATATCACATTCAGGGACGCCTCAACCCAAAAAAAGCAATATTGCATGTACATTACTCTGTTACAAAAGTTTTTTCATTAATGGGTTATCTATAGAAACGATAGTTTATCAATTTTGAGTATATACACTTCTCTATAGAAATGTAGCCACACATGCAAACTTTGATTACTTCCAAACAAAATTTTGTCGTTTTGGCTCCCTTTTCACTTCTTGTGAATGATTCCTGATTAATTTTTCTTCTCCCATACTTCATCTTAGACTCCAAACATTGAGTTTGTGTATTTTTTACTTTTTGTGGAAATTTTATTATTTGAATTGACCGCCTGAGTTCCAAGTTATCTTTATTTTCAGCCTTCAATCCCGTCCGCATCACCCGGATAGCATAGTTTTGTAAGTTTTTATTTCATCTTCTGTACTATAACAACTGCATGATTTCAATGTAGGTATCCAACTAAATAGGGTCCACTAAATTTTTAAGGTGACTAGTTCGAAAAGTGTGTCCCATTTCCACTTTTTTTTTTAATAACTCCTTCCAATCTAGGTGGCAGGTACTGTCTGTCCAGAAAGTTTGATAAACTTCCTCACAAAAGTGAATGAAGTTCATAAATTGTGTTTATGCATTGCAAGTACTACATATCCACAACTAACTTACTAAAATATCCTCCCTGTATTCCAACCTATCTTGTTTGTTGGTACACCCGGTACATTTTAATAGATATAAAGATAGATTATGATGGATTAGGGGAAATGCCGTCTTGTAAACAAGATTTACATATTTTAATTCAATAAACAACGAAGGGAAACAGCAAGTTGATTAATCGGAGTCAACTGGGACAACATCATTAATTTGAAATAATGGTGACGAAGCTGACTCGTACAGTTCAATTATTGTCGGTCGTGTTAATTTTATGAATAATACAACAAGATGTATCCACTATGTGGGTATTAATATGAACTGAGTAGCTCTGTTTAAAATGTTTATCCAATAAAATGCTACTCAATTGGCAGATTCATAAGAAACTGGAGCTGTTTTCTAGTGTTCTATACCGAGTACACTGGACTACTTCATTCACACTTTCTCCGTCTCGCTTTAAAAAGTCTGAAACTACCAACGAGGAAAAAGAGAAAGGAGAGAACATAACAGTTTAAAGAACAGTATAGAAGAACAGTATAAAGAACGCTCAGGCCACACTTGGCTAACACACAGCCATCTCTTCAGCAACGATCCCAAACCAAAGTGTGATGAAACACTAACTGTCAAGCACCTGCTCATTCAATGTCCACAATTAATGGCGAAGCAACATCAGGCGCAGCTTCAAGCATGTGAATTAGCGGACTTACTAGGACCCTCATGTAATGTGCAAAACTTGAAAGCGTTTCTCAAATCAACCGATGTTCTGAATCTTATATAATTTTTCTTTTTCGTAACTTTTGTACACCACAATGACGCTAATGACCTCCATGGTCGATGCGTATCAATAATAAAAAAAAAGTATAAAGAAGAGGAGCGGGTAAACATACAACACGGCTCTTTCAACTGCGCATGACTCAATACTTTGCCAAATTTAGTAGTAACATAACAATATTGAAATAAATATGTAAATATCAGAGATATAAAACTAAAAAAAAAACAAGAAAACCCAGGCCCAAACCTAGTTGATCAAAGTGTAACTATGTATAGAAATATAAGAAAATAAGAAATAAAAAACTAAAAAAAAAAAAAAAAACCCAGCACCTAACTGGGCTTCGAACCTACGACCTCTGAGCTGTTAGCTCAATACCCTACCACCTGCGCTAATCAGCTCACATTCAGTCACATCGAATAGGAGGTTAAAGGCTGCATGGACGCATGTGCACCTCAACTATTAAATTTGACGTGGTGGGTGGAATATGTAATTTTAACCACGTTTTCACATCTTTAGCAAGTCTTGAGTCATGCGCAGTTGAAAGAGCCGTGTTGTATGTTTACCCACTCCTTAAAGAATCATCTACCAAAGTAGCTCCTCAACTTCCGTAAATAAACCAGAGGCGTACATTAAATTATTCAATCAGGGGAAACGAAAAACTCCCATATGCATCTTTTTAAGGTGGTACTTTTTGTTGTTAGAGATCACGTGACCTAATATGGCCGTGCAGGGGAAACAATTTAGACAGATAAGTTAGTTTTGTATTGTCTATTCAGTTATAAAAGGTGCTCAAGACTTTTTAGTCGAATTCATTAGTATATTTTGCTTCAATTTAGTATATTTTATTAGTGTTTAGTATATTGTTCATTTGATTAGTATTTTTTATTTAGAATATATCACATTTCTTAGTTTTTATAAATATTGTTATTGAACAAAACTGAACAAAATGCCTGCTACATACAGCCTGATATTTGATTTTTGATTTTGTTAAACCATCTCTATTGATTGCTGCTAACCACATTTCTCTACGCTTCTTACTTAATTCATTCTTGTGCACCAAAAATGTGTTTTTTTAAACAGCTGGGACCTTAAAAAATCTTACTTGGTCTCGGTTTGAACGGCTCCCACAACCGACTACAATACAAATTGTTGGCATTTTGAAGTAGGTGTTTCACTCCTGAAATCCGTAAACATAAAAGTTAAATACTGCAGGTGATATGTTCCAATTCAAGCAAGTGAAATTTCAATGCCAGCAATTTCATAAAAGTTTCACTTTCATTATAATATTATATATGTTTTAGTCAGTGTGTACTTACCCGTGAATATTAAATAATAATTCTTGATAGTCTAAAAACCACTTCTTATATAGGTACACAACCAAAAGTTGTTTCTAAATTGATATACCCAGCTTAAAAGTTTTATAAAACTGAACTTTTTATTGTATATTATTAGTATAGAGACACCAAAGCAAAATAAAAGCACCTTTCTCCAAAATAAACACTTATGTATACCAAAATCCACGGTCTACAATGTATTAAATCACATTTGTTTGCCCTGTGTCGCCATATTGAATTTTATTTGACAGGTCACTGGATTGTCTAATTGATTCCAAAATTTTGGTACATTCAAAAATGTTATAACACTATTGTACAACTCAATATCAGCTTAAATTTATATTAATACTCATAAATAACCTTCCTAATACTGAAAATCACTATTTTATCAACGTGACTTTTCAATTTGACACATTTCAGTATATTAAGGTTATCTATGTTGACACAAGAATTGATGACTAATGTCTTCTCAATTGTTGCTTTCGTTTATTTGGGCTTCCAGCACTTGTGCGTGACGCCTCAGTCGTCACGACTTTTGAGAAAAACGAACCCGATTTTTTAGGATCCACCTGACATGTCAGACATGTGCCAATGCCAATGAATTTCCTGTGTTGTTAGAAGAACAGTTTTTAATTGTAATGTTTTTAATGAAAAAATTTTGCATATCTAGATATTTTTAGTAAGGTTTAAATCGTATTAAATCGTAATCGGCACAATCTTAACCTTTGAATAAACGTCAAACCGGACAAACGTCAAATATTTAATGTCCGTGGTTTGAAGCTCATACTTTTCGGTATGTGCTTGAGGGGCAAGGGGAAGGTAAGACTAGGCATCACGCCCGGTAATAAACGAACGGAATTCAGTCACTAGGAGCTGCTACTAGCAACCAAAAGTAAATAATCGAAAACGCTTAATATGGCGACTTCCGTCAAAAGTTGGTTAAATCACTACCACGCTTACCTTCCCTCCTTTTTCTTTTACCTCGTTGGACACTACTTGACATTTGTTACAATAAATAACGTAAATTGGTGACGATTTTAAAGAAATTTCGTTTATTCTATTTTAAACTCTGAACTTATCCATATCAATAAACCATTTTCATCAAATCAAGTGTAAAATCTAACTCATTTGACAGAATCATAAGACACAAGAACTGTTTTTGAGTTTTCGGTACGGAGTACAGAAAACTACTCCATGACTACTCCATTCACGCTCTTTCCGTCTCGCTCCAAAGAGTATAGTGCCCGTATTTATAAACAAGGCTCAAGGCTGAGTATGTGTTTGTCACTATTGTTTGACATATTTTACATAGAAAAAGTGTCATAAACGAATGCTCAAGACCGTGCTCAGCCTTAAGTCTTGTTTATAAATACGAGCATAATACTACTGAGTCACGATTCACTGACGGTATGTTCTTGCGCATGTAGCCGACAGCGTGTGACGTCATGTGGGAATCTCAATCGTTAATGTACAATGCTAAATATATGGGAAATACTCTGTTTGTGTTTAATTTCCATGCATATTCCCACTTTAAGAATGAATATTTAAATGCGACATGGTTTTTCAGATATAATATGAAATATTACTTTATTACCAGTAATTTAGTTACATTTTTTTGGTAAGTACAATGATGCTGGGAGTTAACAACGTACAAAACGTGTAGAAATATCTCGAGAAATATGTAGGTAATATATATTTTTTACATTTTAAAAAGATTTGAAACAGAAATATTCATGGGTGGGCAAATTAAAACACACCATTATATTATAAATATTTCATATTTCTACCATTATATTTTATTTATTATACACCTTAACGAAGGTGTCACTGGGATACGAAACGAGCCAAAGGCGAGTTTCGTATGGTTAATGCGAGTGTATTAATAATCATTACAAGAAACTTGCATACACTATTTTTTCTACGAAAAAGAAATTTGATTTGAAAAAAAAATATAGAAAAAAATGCTCAAACCGGGTCTCGTACCACCGGACCACATTAAACTAATATAAAACGTATATAGGTATGTTACTATTATACAAAAATAGTAATAAATTATTGTAAATAAAAATTAATAACTTTAAATATGTATTTACCTTGGTCATTAAAAATTTTTGGTCTGGTGCTCGACATTTATTTTGGTCTTTTCTCGACATTCTACAGAAAATATTGGTTCTGCCTACTTGGTTATTTAAAAATCTATATTTCTATTGGTCAACTCTTCAGTTTCATAATGAAAACCAGTGTTATAATGAGTATCATTATGAAACTGAAAATTGGCATTTAATTAATAAATCATAGTATAAGACTAGAAAAAGCTCATATTTAGAATCATTTATTAAAATTTGTTAATTTTGACATATTCCTGTCCAGTTTTCCCAGGCAGTTTTGGAAACTGATTTTCCCATTAATTTCCCTTAATCGTTACAAAACAAAAATAGCCTTATATTATAAAACAGTATTAAATATTATAATAACCGTAAATTAGTGGGTAATAAAATTCCAAATAAACGAATCAACTCAAGTAAAATTGAAATTAAAGCTAACAACACCTTGTATTGCATGAAAACACAATGAATCGAAAGACTGGTGAGAGATGGGTGTAGATTTCTAGTTCCCGCGTGACGTAACTGCGCGGCTCGGACGCAATTTGGAGTAGAAATCAGCATACCGTGAGTAAGTGTATCGTGTACTGAACTACTTTTGACAGTTGACTTGACATTTGTCACAAATCAGATTTCAAGGACATTTTTTAATAAACAGTTAATAAAAGGCACGAAGACTATTTTTGAAGGAGGAAAACAACAAAAAATTGGAACCTAAACTGATATTAGTGTCAAAATGAAAAAAAACTTTCACTTAAACGCATTTTGATTGGTGTATTGTTTTGATACACACCCGAAAGCAGGAAGTTATTGTTCGACATCCAAATATTGTTCGAATTAAGTTCAAAAATAGAATTATACACATTGGTAAGCTTTGCATGTCAACACAATAATGTTTAATATGCTGCTAGAGAGAACGAAAACATCACAATTTTTATCTTTCTCGTCCCTTGCTGCTGTATTATGTAAATTATATAGCTTAGATAAGAATCCAAGGCCGTTCGAATGCATTCAGGCGTTACACGTGGGTGTTATACAGGCTGTAGAAATTTATATAACGATAAGTATTTTCTGGACACCAAATTCGCTTCGGACGTACCTATTCGATTATATATATATACAGAGTGTTTTTAAGTGACACTCACAACGTTTGCATGTAGATTTGAAAGAATATGTCACCTTTCCCCTCCCATTTTCACGTCACTGGCATTTGAAGATATTTTCATTACATTATGTATTCCTTTATGGTTTTTACGTGACCCATTGTACATCCTTCCGAGAAGTTGTCCTCCTAGGTCATTGTCCATCCTGTCCTTCTCTGGAAGGTGGACAGGTCACTGGGAGACATCTCCTTTATATCGGCAGGTGTAGGCCAAGACTCACCGAACACACACTCTCTTATTGACGATAACTCCGGACACTCGCATAAGACATGCCTGACAGTTTTATCTTCCTGTTCACACATCCTGCATAGAGGTGTGTCCACTAGCCCCATAGTATGGAGGTGTTTCCCTAGTTGACAGTGACCTACTGTTAAACGTAGGTTTTTCCTGGTCATGGCCAAATATTTCTTCGGCGCCAGCTTCCCAGGGTCGCCCAGGGTGATCCTGGCAAGACTGCATCCTTTGATTCCATCCCATCTCTTAAGGGATTGAGCATGGTTAGTTACGCAATTGTCGAAGTCGTTAGGCCGTAGGTGTCACTGGGTCCTAGAATTTTCAGTCCAACGGCTTCCCTGGCTAAAGAATCAGCAGTGCGATTTCCTTTACTCCTGTCGTGCCCTTTAAGCCACCTCAGGATAATATTGTTCTCTGCCGAGGCGTCAGCTAAATCTTGGTGGCACTCTAGTACTAGCCTCGATATAACACGTTGTCTGTTCAAGGCTAATAGGGCTTGTCTACTATCAGTGCAGATTATTATGCTTTTGCCAGAGATTCCTCTTCTGGTTAGTTCTTTTGTGGCAATTGAGATACCAGCCAGTTCTGTTTGAACCACGCTGGTATTGTTTCCCATTCCCCACTTAATCTTTAGGCCTAGTGCTCTCGAGTAAACTCCACATCCTGAGCCTTCTTTCGTTTTTGAACCATCTGTATATATGCGTATTGCATTTGCAGCATCTGGAACTGTGTTCTGTTTTATTTGAATTTTGTAGGGTTTGTTAAACAAAAACCTGGGTTCAATTGCATCGTTGGCTGCCTGCAGCAGAGGTAGAGCAGTGAGCGCTTTCTGCCATAGGCTCAACCTCAATTGGCCCTCTCCTACTTCGGGGTTTACACCAGCCATGCACAATCGTAGCATGGCCAATAACGCAACCTCCTTGACGTGCAGGTCCAGAGGGATCAGACCAGTAATTAGTTCCATTGCTGCGGTTGGTGTTGTTCTTATGGCTCCTGTGATGTTCAAACAAGCCATTCGCTGTATTTGATATAATTTTTGGATGTCCGTTGCTTGTAGAACCTTCGGTCACCATGCAATTGCTCCATACGTTAACATGGGTCTTATTATTGCAGTGTAGATCCAGGTGACCACACGGGTGTGACAGACCCCATGTGCGTCCCACTGTCCTCCGACACTGCTCATAAGCCACATAATAATATGCTCTTTTTGCTCTGCTGTGTAGATGAGAGTTCCATGTTAGTTTCCTGTCGAGGGTAATACCACCTCTTCCGAAGGAACAATACCATTGATGAAAGATTTTCCTGTTCTAGGTGGAAATTTTAGATTTCTTTTGCCTGCCACATATAGAAAATAGTATATGTATTGGCCGTAATTTGTCTGTCTACTATTTTGAAAACCTGCACATCTATCCAACCCCGTCCCTTCCAAAATACATTCCTTAAGAGCTCCCCTTCTCCTTTTATTTCATACCAATAAGACCTTAATCCTATCTGCTGGGCTCTTCCATCATCATTTCCTAGTTATATGAAAGATTTTGGCAGTATATATGCTTCAGCTGCTAAAGCTGTCACCCACTCGATTTTCCATCAGTCGTTTTGGGTACAGGCAACACTTGTGAGTACTTCTTGTCCTATTTACTTCGTGTTTGTTTCATCATGCTTCTTCAGTACTGTTGTGTGTTTCGGTGTGTCTTCACAATTGCAAATCGTATTTGGGCTCTCGAATTCATGATTTCTAGGACCTTCTTCTGATCCAATTCTCGATAAAGTTGATGGTTCCTGAGGTAATATGAGGCTTTTCCTGCTTGTCTGAAGCTGTACAGGTAACTTGCTGTATGGCTCCAGACCGTGGAGATGCCGTCAGGATAGGTAGTATCTTCGTATCCAGTTCAACCTCTGACTTGCAGTATCTTGCCGATTGCTTATTTGACGTGGTCTTTGAAGGTCATCCTCTGGTTTAGTATGACTCCCAGCTACTTCACTCTAATTTTTCATTTGAAACCCGCTCTCCCAGAAAATGCTCACGACTTTATTTTAGTGTGAACACATACTGCTAGTGGCTAAGTTTTATTTCTGAAGGTTGAAAAGTTGAATGAACATGTTTTTTGCAATGTAGCCCGAAAGTTTGTAGGGTATAGTGGCGTATTTATAAAGAATTGGCATGGAAATTTTGTAATCAATTATTTAGTGTCTCCAATGCAAATAATATAGAAAATTCCACACTTGTGATTTTTAACCAATCAGAACATGTATTTCTGTCAGATCACCATAGCAACGGATGAATTTTATCGGAAATTTTTTCTTGGTGGGTACCCAATAGCGAATTATACTGGAAATTATTTTGACGTTTATAATGACAGAATATTTTTCTTGACAATCTAATTTTTATTTGTTTACATAATAATGTTGACTAATTTCAACAAAAAGCTTAAATGTTTTCTAAATTCATGGACCATTATGATTGATGTTTATATTAAAAACGCAATTATTGTATACTATGGCAGGTTGATTCGAAGCTGCTTGCTCTTGATTTAGAGATTCTTGGACTGTCTTTGCAGAAGTTGAAGCAGACCTCATTGCGTCAATTAGGTATATCCTGATGATGGCCCGAGTCAATTTGCAGATATGGTTTTATGGAGTGACTGCTAGAGTTGAAACAGCAGTGGCCCTCGCAGAATGATTTGTTATCTTGATCTTGTTGACATCGATTCCAATCACTGATGCCGCCGATTTGAACCAGGAAGATATTGTATTTTGTCCAACCGGGCTGTTCTTGTACCAACCTTTGGAATTGGGGTGGTGCCAGTTTGGATTTGGAGTTAAAAATAAACGATTCGTTTTGATGAGTTGGTCTCGCTTGCTTATTAGTTTTTTGAACAGTCTTACTGGGCATAATTCTTCGTTGACTGTATTCGGTACAAGCCACTTACTGTCGGTCATTCTTTTTGAACCGCCTTGAGTGGTCTTGGAGAAAACTAGGTTATACTCAATGCGTCCTGTTGGTTTCCCTTGATTGTCAATTTCCTCCACAAAATATTCTATTGTTGTTGCCGCTCCTTCATTTCCTCTCCAGGCCAATTCATGAGCAGCAATGTGAAAGAACTTTCTTTGCAATCCTTCCGGAGTGTTTTCGTCCCAAAGCTCAATAATCTTTATCAATTCGTCTGCTGATAGTGCGGATGAACTTGCCTTTCTCTTGGTTAGATCTATTTGTAGCTTCCGACGCTTAGCATTTTTTGCAGCTCTTGCGTTAACAAATTTTATGTCAAAGAATGGATTAAATTTGCGATTATACCTTCCGAAAAAATATTCCTGCAACTGCTTAGCTGTAGAATTCCATGGAACTTTGATAACACACCTTGTAGTCTTCGGAGCTCTTTTTTCGCATGTTGAAGGCATAGTCTTCAAGAATGAGCGCCAGTTCTTCTACAGGTATATCCGCTCTGTCGAAATCATACGCTTCATCTGTGCAAAAGGTTATAAACTGCTTCCATACACTTGCCTTCGATTCCCTAGTATTCGCTGTTGTCAACTGCTTAACATTCTGGCGAATATTTTCTTCACTTTCTTGACCGAAGCGAGACATTTTTCTACGTCGTGCTGTTTTGACAAATGTTTGACAGTAATAATTTCTAGTTTAGAGTTTCACTGTGTTACCATGGTAACTGAATAATCAAGTTGACAAAACCTGTTTTGCAAGAACTTGATAAAGACGAACATTGATGTTGTTGGAAACACATTTGGTGTGGAATTTTCTTACCGAATACCACACGAGGTCAAATTAAATCCGGAAATTTTTTGACCTCTAGTGGTATTACTAGTGATAATTTCTTGGACTACTTCATTGAAAGGCTCTCAAATTAATTCTTGGCAATACAAAAGAGAGCAAAAAAAGGACAGTTTGAAAATTTGGAAAACTGGTCTTCCTATTTTTAAGATCTACCCCGTACTATTACAGTCAAAACATCCAGAAAATTATCTCAAGAATCATTTCTACAACAGTACAGTATTTCTATTTATTTTCCTGTTATAAACCAGAGAAGCGTTTATCAGAAATGCAAGAAAACAAGTTTGACCTAAAAAGTGGTATAAATATTTGATAGAATACCTACATCTAAACCATTATTTCGAAATTGTATATTCAGCAAATCGATATAAACGGTTTTATATGAAAAAAAAATAAGATCGCTCCTTCATATTTCCTGTTCTAATCAAACATCTTAATCTCCTTTGTAAAGTTCAATGAGAAATATAATTCAAATATAGGCAGTGGCTGTAATAAAGTTCATATTTATTGTGGCTTGAGATTAACAGGCTCTAATACTTTACATACGTCCATAGAAAAGGAATATATGATTCCCACTAGGTATTTTCAAAGGACCACTTAACTGTTCTACCGGAGTTAAGGACCGGGTTTACACATAAAATAAGACAAACATATGGTTAACAAAGTTCTAATGAAGAAACAAAACAAAATACACAATCATTTATAAAGTCCGAGTATCAATGCATTCACTTACAAAAGAACAAACAACAACCGAGTTGCTTTGAAGGATTTAATACATATTGGCGGTACGAAAACAAAAATTCCACGATAAGTACTGCTTGGCAACGCCGCGTGTGTTATCCGATCATCAGAAAAATGAAGCGAAACCATCAATCATTTACTGATTTGATTGGGAATATAAAAGGTTGTCTTTCACCTGAATTGTCCAAATTATAGAAGCACTACACTACATTATTATAATTATATTTAAAAAAGTATGGGCCTGTTTGCCCCAACTAGTTATTTTGCACAATGCGGGGAGCTCATGTTGCTTCGGCTTCATGCACTGAAGTGAAAAAATCAGACGGTGACTGGCTCTTAGTTCGAGATTCTTCCACACGAGTTTTGAGGTTTCAACGTTCTTATTTTTAATGCTGGCGGGAATTTCAAAATATAACAGCAAGTAGAATAATAACATAGGTTGAAATTATGGAT
>CAJUYH010002430.1:0-15401 GCA_910591685.1 Galerucella tenella
CTTCAGAAGAACTAATTGATGTGAACAGTGTGAAATTTCACAAGGAAACCAGTTTAAGAGCAATAAATAGCAAGTTATGATATACCTGGACATTTAATATTTCCTCAATTTTGCGGTATATAAAATGTTGACTAAGATCATGAAAAAAATGATATCTTACCAGTGCCACAACGATAGGAGCAACGTAAATAGCAACAAAAAATAGAATACAAGTTTTCATGGTTGATACGAACAAACAAAAATAAATTAGTTGTTAATACATTTCGAATTTATAGCTACCAAATTTGAAGTTAAAAATCCATTAACTAAGTATATAATTAGGTGAAATTTGTTGAAAGGCATTAAATTTAAACGGTTTAAGCAAGGAAAAACATACAATCCAATGCATTCTATAATGAAGAGCCAATGGTGACTAATAATCTTTTCCATAGTATCGGTGAAATACTAAAATTTAATAGTTCTGTGAAGGCAGAATAGATTATAGGTTGATTCAACCTTAATTTCGTCGATCTAAAAAAACAAAATGTTGATATTTTTCCATTGCTCTCCGTAGCTCTAAGAATTGTTTATCGGTTAACATATTACGGTGATAAATTAATTGTTTTTGCCTCTACTACGAGAAATATTTCCGAACTATCAAATAAAACAACTGAAATATAACATTACCACTGAGAAAGGAGTTAGGACTTTTCGAAACCAAGCCTTTCTGCAAAACACTCCGGTTAGCAAAATGACATTGACAACATTGATACAGCCATTAATTAGTATATTACGTAACGAGTGCGGAAAGTGACATTTTTCATCACTTTCGCACAAGTAATGTACACTATTTTTCCTACGACCATGCGAGAATTGTAACAAAATTTATTTATTTAATGTTGTTTAATGTAATTGTTTTTTAAAAATAATGTTGGCATCGGTGAGTGCGGAAATTAAATAAGTGAAAGTCTCTTTGCAACGAGTTATGAACACTATTTTCCCTACGGCCATAAACATTTAAAAAGTACCTTCGGTTTTTCGCTACTATCAGTATCAACTTCCATTATAATAAAAAACCGAGACCAACACTTTTTATTTCTATTCTATCTCACAATTATGATTCGTTTACACTTTTATGTAGGTAATAAATATTTCACTTCACAAAAACTATTTCTATGCTTTGTGTTATAATTTGAGAATTTTGACATAAGCCTACTTCATTATTTCTCACTTTTATAATAATTAGTATATATTTTTTACGATTACGCGATAAATTTACGAAATATGATGGTTTTATTTATTTGAAAACATCAATAACTGTACTTACCTACAACATATGATTATTTTTAAATAATCAGTTTGTAGTGCAAAATATTTTCAAAATAACGCAGAAGACATTTTTATTCTTTATAATTTGATTTTTTTCAATTCCTACAGCTTTACTATAGATATACCCAAAATGAGAATATTTGACAGCTATCCGCGTCATGACAATTCGGAAAATGCTGGAGTAGACCGCGATTCGATTTCCGGCCGTACCTAATTATTTTTTTTATCACAAAATTTGGCGAATCTTAATAATTTTTGAACAGATTTTGTGTTTTGTGCTATATTTGTAGTTATTACGTAGGTAAATTTAAATAAGAAAAACACGTTAACCGATTTCATGCGAACCGTGCGATATGATATCACACTAGGGTGATATCATAGCGCACGGATCGCGTCACTATAATAATATGAGAAACTTTCCGCCAGAGTAGAGAGTGCGATATATATGAATGTCCTATATGGTCGTAGGAAATAGATATTCACGTAATTAGTTATGAAAAGAGCAATATTGTTCAACAAGCGTAATATTTGCCAAAACGAGCTCTAGCTAGTTTTGCAAATTATGCGAGTTGAACAATGTCGCTCTCTTCATAACGTGTTCACGTACAACGTTTTATCTAATTCCGCGATTTCATAATATTCAATAAAATCTTCAATTACAATGATAATATTGAAGTGGAATCAAATGGTGTTAGAAGTATTGTTACTATGATGTATTCACCCAGAAAATTGACTTACTTTAAATAACTGTGTCCTGAATAATGTTTTCAATGTTTAGAAATCTCAAAATACTATTGAATTAAAATAATGGGTTAATTGTACAGTTTAAATCATAAAATAATTGTCAGTTTTGACAGTACCTACCTAATTAATAAATTATTCTTTGAAACTCATGTGGTATCTCTATGTTGAAACATAAACAGTTACGTAAAGTTTTTACATAACTACTTTTCATAACTGATATATGAAGGTTATGAAAAATGTGACGTTACCTAACGTCAAGGAGTGACGTAAAGTGTCACATTTGATAGCGGAATTAGATAAACTTATTTAACCAACAAGTGTATTAATGAGGGCCATTAACAATCGAGATAATTTAACGCACGAGCAGACCGAGTGCGTTGATGTTCGAGATTGTTAATTGCCCTTTCAATACTTGTGTTAGTTACAAAGCTTTTCCGTCGACTGTATCAGTTGTATTCGTTTTTTTCAATATTTAAAAACTAAAATTATTTATTTGTTTCATAGGTAAGTACTGTCAAAAATAAATATTGACATTGAAATGTCACAGAGATGGTGGCTGGTTTAAAAGTCACTGTTTTCTTTTTCTTAAATTCTTGTTTTGGATGTCTCAACACTAATAGGATTATTATAATTTTGTAGAATAATAAAATAAAACGATAGGTAAGTCAAAAACTAGAAGTATTCTATACTGGGATTCATTTTTTGAAGACGTCATTGTATGTTTGGTTGCCTACAATACAGCGATGCGTTGGGTTGCCTGCAGAAAATCGTTGAGTAATGTAGGTAAATGATGCAGTAATGGGGGTCATTAATATATGATTTTGTCTAATTTTGAGAACGTTAATAGCATATGTTATTACACGGTCGACGGAAATATTAATTTCAAGAGCTCATCCATATCTCAAATGTGGTTTTATGAAATCCTAACAAAAGGGTTCAATAAAACTCCAAACCACAATAAATTACCATCATCAGGCTTCATGAAACATGTACAATCGGAACAATAAGTTGCTGCCATCAAAAATCTCTGAAGTACTTCACCATAATAGGGTACAAGCATGAATTCTGCTATTGGTGGGAATTGACGCTTTATCAGGTCTCCTAACACCTTGCATGCCTATTTTTTCAAAAAAATATAAACTTTACTTTTAAAACAACTTTGAAAATCATAAAATTTGAAAGTCCGCCAAAAGCTTTAAAAATGGATAAAGCCGAAAAAACTTTGTATTCCAAGTATTGCATTGTTCCAGTGTGTAAAATAAAATATTTGTTACTTTACCTGGTGGCGCAAGCAAAAATAGACTTAAGAGAAGGGCATTACTTTTGTTTGTGAAGACCATTTTAATGTAAGTACCTACTTCTATGCTGGTAATTTTTATTCTTAAATAGTTTGAGGTTATGTACTTATATGTCTAGGAATCAACCATAAAAACATCATTTTCTTACGACCACACATCGAAATATGGTTGGTATATATTATATAAATAAAACATAGTGTAAATCGTACTTACGATAATGCTTCAACTCCTCTTATTTCCTTTGCATTAAAGCAGCTGTTTGACTAAATTCAAGCAGCATAACTGAGTCTACTTTGGGCAAGTTATCAGTTTGTGCTTTTACGAAACCTTCGCTAGCCATATCTTTACTCACAAAATATGAAAGAATCGTAACTACACTGAACTAGTAAATAAAATATATTCTTCCAAAAGTTTTAAAATATCCTCGGAAATATCGAAAATTTATGACCACTTTCCACTTTAAGTTGACTTTTAGAAATAAAAAAGCACACACAAACAAGTAATGGTCTCAAACAGATATATAAATGATATTTTCACGTCGATAAAGCAATTAATAGTTGATTAAAATACAATATAAACACACAACTACACATAACCTAATGCAATACCAGCCATATTGACATAAGTAAACACAAGAGATATGACATCACCCGTATCATCGGTAGCGTTCGGAAATCCTGGGGTTGTGGTCGAAAAGTGCATTGAAATTTGAATTTTATTTTAAAATTTGGGAGTAATTTCCAATGGAAACTGAATTATTTCCTATTATTAGTAATTTTTGATATAATATTTACTATTATAAATTAATATCCAAGCAAAATATGAAAAATGCTTGTACTCTATTAAAAACCAAATTTAATGTGGTTTAAAAAACGGTTTTTTGCATTGTGTTCAGGAAGGTCCCAGAAAAGACGGGGAAAAATGTGGGCTAGCACTTTTTCGAAAAACGCCTTCTGTGCCTTAAAATGCATTTTCTAATTGCAACATTACTTGCACCATTATGGGAACGATTGGAAACACGGAAAAACGCTCGAAGATCGTTACTCGGGCATTAGAATTACCCTAGGGTGCACGGTGGTGGCTCGGTGTAGGAGCGCGTGGGGTGAATTGGGGGAGGAATGGCAGCGTGCATGGAAATCGCTCCAAACTCGTTAATCGGGGGTTTTCGGGGATGCTGAATTCAATTCTGGCATTGGAATTACCCGAGTACGTTCAGGAGCGCCTCTGCAGGGTATCCGGGGGGTCATTCTGGGGGAAAATTGCATAGTCCATGTGAATGGCTCAAAAATCGTTACCTGGGGATTTCCGGGGATGCCGAGTAACGAGTTTGAAGAGCTTCCCATGGACTTTGCAAATTTTTCCCCCAGAATGACCCCCCGGATACCCCTGCAGAGGCGTTTCTTAACGCACCCGGGTAATTCTAATGCCAGAATCGAGTTCGGCATTCCCAAAAACCCCCGAGTAACGATTTTTTAGTCACTTACATGGACTATGCGATTTCCTCCCAAGAATGACCCCTCGGATACCCCTGCAGAGGCGCCCCCGGGTAATTCCAATGCCAGAATTAAATTCAGTATCACCGAAAACCCCCCGAGTAAAGAGTTTGGAGCGATTATCATGCATGCTGCCATTCCTCCCCCAATTCACCCCCCGTGCACCCCCGGGTAATTCTAATGCCCAAGTAACGATTTACGAGCGATTTTTCCGAGTTTCCAATCGTTCCCATAATGGTGCAAGTAATGATGCAATTGGAAAACGCATTTTCCTGCCCAGAGGGCGTTTTTCAACAAAGGGCTAACCCACATTTTTCCCAGTCTTTTCTGTGACCATCCTGAACACAATGCAGAAAACCGCATCTCGATATCTGTTGTGCTTCAAAATTTCCTTTATTCGGGTGATTTTGTTCTAAATGCCCTGGACTATTATTTCGATTATGTTAACAAATTACTAATGGACAATCGTCAACATTGGCTCCTGATTGGCTGATTGTGATGACCTTTCTTTTTCGGGGCTCTTGTTTGCTTCTGTCGATTGTATACCGGTATAAAATTTCGAAAAAATATTCATTTCTTCGCAATATTTGATTTTTATGTTACAAACTCGTCCGTTTTGTTGACAAAACTGACTACATAGCCACTTGTGTTTCGGTCTACCTATATTTGATATCCGCTTTGAGATAATAGAATACAATGAAACGGCAGCTCTTTGTACATATGGATTTACTCTAATTCGGTAACGGCAAAACGCTACGACTTTTACGTCAAGCACAGAATAAACTTATCTTTCTGTACACCTCAATGAGTAGGAAACCTTATATGGAATATGTGGAATTTTCACATCTACTTCCTCACAAAATCCACACATTTTAATCCTTAACTACCTCAATATTACCAGGGTTGATTTTTTTGTTTGATTCGAAGGAATATTACAAACGAAATACAAAAATAAGAATTCATGGACCGATTTCACCAATCTGATTTTAGACCGATACTTACCTGAATCGGATTTCACCAACACTCCGAATTTCTTAGCTAAGAAAAACCTATACTAACCTATAACTAATGTTGCTTTCGTTTATTTGGGCTTCAAGCATTGTGCGTGACGCCTCAGTCGTCACGACTTCTAAGCAAAACGAATACGACTTTTTAGGATCCTCAAAACCACTTGTCATGTACCAATGCCAATGAATTTCCTGTGTTGTTAGAAGAACAGTTTTCGGGTCCGTTGAACTATAGGGAAACACGAATTTTTGACTGATTTTGCGAAAAATCGATAGTACTCACCTATTTTGGGAATAATCCGTCAAAAAATTTGCGGGTTATACATATTTTGCTGAGAAAAATCCAAAAAAAGATTTTTTTTTTCGCCACTTGAGCCATAACTTTTGGGCTAGTTATTTTATACAAACCACAGTTCAAATGTATTGCACTGTACAGAAGTGATCAACAACATGTTTTCTCGCTAATTATAACAACATTTCAGTTAGTTTCTTCATAATATTGTTTAAATTACTACTTTCATAAATATATATTTGACAGGCTACAAATTTGTATGAAAACAATTAAATCAATTGACAAATGTCATAGAAGCTTTAGCGTAATGTGTGACATGGTTGCCAGCTGTAAACGATTACGTGAGAATCATGATATTTTTAAAATATTAATTAATTATTGCATTCGAATTTCATCTTAGAAAGTATTGGATTAGAGGGATGAATGCATTGAAATGCACATCAATCTATTCAAGAAAAGGAAAAAAATATAATAATTGGATTCACCCTTCCCCTTCTAGAATAACATAATGTGGATTACAAATAATTGGAGGCATTTGCCTTCCTCTTAAGATATTCAAGAAGGGGAAGGGAATATAATAATTGAATTCACCCTTCCCCTTCTAGAATAATTAAGTTATTCTAGAAGGGGGAGGGTGAATCCAATTATTGTATTCCCTTCCCCTTCTGGAATAACTTCATGTGGATTACAAAGTATTGGATATTTTTTTAGGGGAAGGCTGAATACAATGATTATATATTTGTTTCCCCTTCTTCAAATACGCAATATAAGGATATCATCATATATAAAATGTGGTTATGATTTCATTTATGTTCTTGGGTTTGTCTTGAATGAATATAACTAAAAATATAGTCTGATACAATATTTAATTTCGTATCTTAATAGTCATGTAGCATGATTGTCGAGTAGTCGATTACAGCTGGCAACCACGCTACAAAGTATTGTATTTTGTTCTATGTTTTGTAGGTTGCATATCTGTGTATGCGATTATTATTAAAATTATTTATATCCAAACTGGTTGCCTGTCAAATATATATTTATAAAAGTGGTAATTTAAACAATATTATGAAGAATCTAACTGGATTTTTTTCATAGATAGCGAGAGCACATGTTGTTGATCACTTTCATGTACAGAGCAATACATTTAAACTGTTTTTTGTATGAAATATCATGCCAAAAAGTGATGGCTCAAGTGGCGAAAAAAAATCTTTTTTTTGGATTTTTCTTTGTAAATTGCGTATAACCCGCAAATTTTTTGACGGATTATTCTCAAAATAGGTGAGTACTATCGATTTTTCGCAAAATCAGTCAAAAATTCGTGTATCCCTATAGTTCAACAGACCCCAGTTTTCAATTATAATGTTATTGATAATATAATTTTGCCTATTTAGATATTTTTAGTGAGGTTTAAATCGTAATCGGCACAATCTTAACCTTTAAATAAACGTCAAACCGGTCAAACGTCAAATATTTAGTATGGTTTGAAGCTCATACCACAGAGTACACCATCTAACAAGAGGCGAATGAAAGCCGTTTTCGCAATTTTGTGTGCACATGCGTGAATTAATTAGTATATATGTCAATGTCAAGTCGACACATGGTCGATACTTCCGTTCGTTCGTTCCCGTCAGTTACTCAGTACTCTGTGGTTTGGTTGTCACTGCCTTAGTTAGATGGTGTACTCTGTGGTATCAAGTAGTATATCTGTCAGTCTCGACGTATTTCCGTTTAAGTCCAACTTCAAAGGAACCGACAAAGCTTTCGTCTCTTGTTAGATGGTGTACTCTGTGCTCATACTTTTCGGTATGTGATCAAGGGGCAAGGGGGAGGCGTCACGCCCGGTAATAAACGAACGAAATTCAGTCACTACGAACTACTACCAGCAGCCAAAAGTGAATAATCAAAAGCACCTTAAGAGGAGCGATTTGAATTTAAGTTGGCATTTCTGCAGCCTAGTGATTGGTTGAATTGCCGCCCGTTTCACGAAGCTTTTTTGATACAACTGACAGCGATATTTGTCAGTTTTGTGTTCATATGAAAATATCATAACTTCAATCTTTATTAGGTACATCTGTTTCACGTTTGTTGTTTCATTTTCAACTAAGTATTATATTCCAATCAAGTTGAGTGCTATTTTCATTATTTATTCAGTTTGATAAACAAAATCTATGCTGGTTTCTTCTTGTTAATAATATAAATTTCCAAGTAAAATCTAATTATTGTAAATATTTCTACTTCAAGTTTTACTCGCATTACATTATATTATGGTATTTTTCCATATCAAAACTTCTGTTGACTTCTAGTTCGTGCTCAAATGTGAATAGAGAATAATTTAAAGAAACAGTAGCTTTTTGTACATATGTATATCATCCAATTTGTGATCCAATTTGACGTAAATTACTTATGATAACCCTACATTTTGTTCATGTGACATTTGGTTACAACTTTCGCTATGGCCTGTGGCCAATGATGATTCAAATTCTAGACTTGCATTGATCGCTTATTCGACACGACACCTGCGAGCAATATAATACATAGGCATGATGACTGATTTTGAAAAACTGCTCCACGATGCTCACACGTATATACTTTATCTACAATAAATGTTATTTCTGTGAGAAAAAAAGTTTCAAAAGAAAAGATTCAACTTTAAAAAACACATATTAAATTATACGCCAAAACACTAGAATAGTAATCTATGACATCATCAATTCGTAAATACCATTTATAGGTGATCTGTGTCGATAGGTTATCTATGATCTTTGTCCTTCTTCTTCTTCTTCTTCTTCTCCAATTTTGTTGGGCTCGGTATTACCATGCACCCAGTGTCGTGATGAGGGCACCACTTCTTCTTTGTTAAAGTCGTCAAAGTCAAACCATAGACAGATTATATTTCCTCTATGAGTCAAACTTCAAACACTTGACACGAGCCATACAAAGCCATCAAACAACAAAGTTAATTCAAAACAGATGTTGGGATCATAGATATTTGCGAAAGTACGGCGTCACTCTCTTCTGATTGGTGTTTGAGATAAGATGGCGGATGGTTAAATTGTGTGCTTATATTTTTACTAAAATAAATGTAATCACACAAAGTAAAAATAAGTGATTTCTTTAGAATCTCTGTATCTTATATAATTATATCAAATCAATATTTCAGGGATTCTTAGTGACTGTCATCATGCCTAGTTCGAAAAGTCTGAACACGACCCGTTCGGAACACCCTCTTAATCTAGTAACTTTTAGTGGTGTAAGTGAGGTTTCTTAAAATGCTCCTTCTGGTTTAAAAACAAGGTATAGATGAAAATTCGATTTGTAAAGTACAAAAAATTTGTACCACTGTCTATTATCCTGGAAACCGAATGGGTGGAGGAGATAGAAACTGTCAAAGAAAATAAAATTTGATAGTTCATGTCAACTGTATTTGTGTTTAGATATAATTATTATATTTTCAAATGAAATATTCCAGATATGACACTGCACTGGAGAGTAACTAACTCATCATATTCATTGCAATTTCCACCTTTGAATATTTATCTTGTGCTAGTATTAATTGCAAAACTTCGTACAAAATAAATATACTGCTAGATCCAGTATGTTATTATTTGCTGCGAGCTCAGGTCAAACACTCGTAAAATCATATTTGTAAGTTCATTTTTAGGGTTACGTACCCAAAGGGTGAAGAAACGAACCGTATTACTTAAACTGTCACCAGGCTGTATCTCATGAATCGTTTTAGTTAGAAAGTTGAAATTTTCCGCGATAACAACGAATAATAAATCAGAATAATATTTAAAAATCACGTTGGCTCAAGCGCCTTTCTAGTAAACGGGAGATCACGTGTTCGAATCGCCACGCGGCTTTATGTTTTCTTTTTAATTTTTTATATACTAAGCGAAGCTATGAATATGAATCACAAAAGTACATTCAATCAGCTAAATAAATTATATTAGCTTCAAGTGCTCCAGAGTGCTTCCGTCTGATTTCGTGTAAGTTCTCACAGATGCAAAATATGTGAGTAGGTGTTTCTTCGTAGAGTTCTCATTTTCAGCACATAGGCTCACTAACTTTGCCCATCCTGTGCAGATGCTTCCTCAGGTACAATGTCCAGTCACCAGGTCGGTAACTGTCTTCAAAGTTCTCTCAACCAGTTTCAATAGCCTGTATAAGAGCTCCTTCTCTACCTTATTCAATAAACTCTTAGTATGGAGATGTTCTTGTGTCAGTCTCCATTTCAGTTGGTGTTCCTTAACTAGCCAGTTCCCGGCTTTCCCTTTTATGTAATCTTTCGTGATTCCTCTAAGTGGTTCAGGACCTGTGAAGGCTCCTTTAGAACCTCCTTTAGCTAACTGGTCTTCCATTTCATTCAATCCAATCCCCTCATGTGCCGGCACTCATATTGGATGCACTTTGTTGTCTTGTTAAGGGATTCTTTACAGTTTTTCACCAGTTTAGACCCAGTTGTTGGATTGCTAATAGCTTTAAGCAGAGCCTGGCTGTCAGAAAAAAAAGGGAGAACGTGTCGCGGGACACACGGTATGAACTTTAGTTCCTTTTAAGCAAAAATTATGTAATACATCTGACGTTATAGATAAACATATTATATTTATATTATATTTATATTCCTCGATAGTCGAGTAGTAAGCAAACCAGACTCTCACGCTGTAGACCGCGGTTCGATTCCCAGTGAAGAAGGTTTTTTTTATTGTTAATTTTATTTGTAAGTAATTATTCTGCTTGATATTGATAACGATAACAGGTAGACGTTTGAAATATTTAGCAGAATATTCATTATTATAGATAATGGTACGGTACCCTTCATGAGGGAGTCCGACTGGAAACGTCTACTTATAACAGCATCGTATATTTAAAAAGGGAAACCGTAGCATTATACAAATTGGACATTCAAGAACTGTACGTTTACCACAAAAAAATTAGTGGAAACATTAAATTGAATTGTTAAATTTTCAATTTGAAGTTATATTACAGTTTATAAAAATTTTCATTTTCCAGATTTTTTCCTAAGTGGGTCGTAGAAAAAATATGCTGTTCGACTCGTGTGGATTGTCCATATCGCACTTAAACGATTGAGCACTCCGCCTACGGCGTCGTGCTCAGACTTCGTCCTCGTGCGATATGGCCATCATATCCACCCTAGTTGCACAAACTACTATTTCTATCAAAATATGCCCTTTTACATTTAAAAACATCCTGCCAAATGTCAAATCAATTTATCCATCCATTTTAAAGTTATCGAATTAAAACATTTAATTTTTCAAAACTTCAACACCCTGTACTTCGAAAAGTAAATGTGCTGGACCCCTTAATCCTCATATCATTTTGTCCAATTTTACGAGAGGAATCTACATGCAAACGTTGTAATTACCCTTAACGTTCGAGATGCTTATACCATTTTTGCGCGATCGTATTGAAATAAATTCTGAATAAAATAATTTAAATCTCTTCGAAATGAACGAAATGTCAAAAGTGACATTTATACTTCTCGATCAGTTTAAAATATATTTTGCATTTTGGTGAAATTGTTTTTATTTATTACTTTTCGACGTCTGAACGGTAAGTAAATGACTTACCGACGTGTTAAACTTAGAAACCAGTAAACACAACCTACGGTCCTGACAACCGATGCTGTAAATAAACAAAAAAGATCAATCGCGCCAAAAAATTATGGAAATAATAGTAAAAATTCATCCGAACAAATTCAAGTAGATCACCAGCACTGCGAATATCAGCTTTGCATAGAATTTTAATAAAGCATCGGTGGTTCAGTGGTAGAATTCTTGCCGTTCAGCCGAAGCATATGAATCGCTGCTTCGTAAACGAGAGGGAGAGACTCAGGAGAGAGCACACGCACGCAAGCAAGGCACATAACGAAGCAACGGAACATAACGTAACGTAACGTAACGGTCAGATCTTTTGCGTTGCGACCCCCGGTCGCTCAAACATAACCTGATGTAAAGAACCAATGTTCCAATATTCCAATTTTTTGTCCGGTATATCCTCTTCTGATGTTTTCATCAATGCAGGCTATAGCGGCAATTTTCTCTGCTTGAAACACAGTTGTGTATCAACCAAGGCTAAGGAACAGTTTCTTCCCATGTCAACTTCCTACTCCTTTGGTCCTCCTTTGTTATTCGGGAGAGTATTTTTAGGAAAATTGACCTTGTAGATACAAAGGAAAATGTAATATTCTAATTTTCAGAGAGTCAGGGTTTTGTAGTATAATTTATAGTCTGGACGGTCCCAAGAAAAACCGCATGTAAACAAAGAACAGAGTGATCGATTCTCAGTCGGCTGCGTATTAGACCACTCGCATTGAAATATCAGCCTAGGTCGTTTAATACTCACGTGATTTTATTTTCAAGTGTTTTTTTTTTAGAACGAACCGACTTTAGTTGTTCAGTGTTTGTTTGACCAGCTTGAAAATGTCAATAGTAAGTTTTGGTTCAATGTAGCCACTAGTGACGAAAGAAGTAAACCTTACTTGATGAAAAATCGAAAAACCTCAATTTTTATCAGTTAAACTATGCTGTTTTACTTAATACCTTGATATTTACTATCATTATCTTCAAGTAAATTAATTATTATTTGTTAAATAGTTACATTGGAATTTTCTACGGCAATTATAAAATAATGAGCTGGATTTTTCCATTATTGCTATTATCGTTATTCCACTATTGAAAAAATATGAAAATTCTCAAATATTGATAATTATTTCGATATTGACGTAATCATCATTAGAATGAAGTTACACTTCGAATGTAATATCGAAATGATTATCAAATTTCATATTTTTAACACGCTTTTATTATGGTTCATTTACGATAAGTTTGCAATTTTGACATTTCTAGTAACAATTGCAGCCACTGAACAAAATCTAAATATCCAAAGTGTAAATGGAATAATTAATCATGTGAAGGGGTAAGTTACGGTCCAAAAGTTGGCTGCCGTGTCCGGGGTTGCCAGACTTATGTTGTCAAAATCAGACAATTTTATCAGAATTGCTTATGATGGTTTGTCGTTTTCATTCGCATTTTATAGTTTGTTATTCACTGTGTGAATTATAATTTGTTATTTTCATAACTATTCAAAAGAGAGTATCGAACACTGCGTCGCAATGCATGAGTCTTCATTAAGTGGTTAAGTGGTTGCAAGGAGATGATAGCATCCCTAATATCATATTTTGATAGATGAGATAACGGTGGACCGCTAATTCTTATCAGTTCTGTGAGAGAAGTGAGTTTTTTAAATACATTTTCCCTTAATACTGCAATAACGATGAAATTCAATGTGTGCATGCATGAAGATAATATTTTCAGTTAAACCATTGTCTAATAATTAGACAACGGTTAAACTTAAGGTTTCAAACTTGAACATCTTGAAATTGATGTATTTACTCATAAAAATTTTATAATTTCTGCTCTTATTTTTGAGTTGAATGTAATCTTATACAATAAACAACTTATCAACATAATTTTATGCCAACAGCTGGAAAAAAATTACAACGTGGCAACGATGTAAAACATCTGTCATGTTTTGTTATTGCAAACTTATCGTAAATGAACTACATTTTCGCCTGTATGTATGTATGTTTATAACCGACTCCTTTGGACTCGATTTTGACCCACTTTAAGCGAACAAATCCAATTCAAACTTTGTACGCTTGTCAAGGACCTATAACAATACAATTTTATAATAAAATATAGGGTGTTCCATTAAAAAAAAAATAACTTTGATTTGGAGTCGAGTTTGAAAAAAACTCAAGAAAACACAGCTTATTGTAAATCGGACTAAAAAGTAGAAAATAATTCGTAATTCAAGGAAAAAATAATCAACGTGAAAATAAATGTCATTATGGCAATAAAGTACGGGGGACTCCATATCAATTGCTATAATTTCTATAGTTCTAAGCTCAAAGTTTATAAACTATACTACACTACACAATGTCACAATGTCATTAAAATTTCCGTTAATAGAGAGTTATTGGAACTTCTATAAGGTCAAGCAGTAATAGTACTGTCCTTATAGTGACATACACACATGCGCATTTGATGTTTTGAATAAGGGGAACATTATTAAGGTTAGTGCTTGTCCTTATTTGTGCGCGATTACTGCAGGGCACTATCCCGATTTTATTTCATGTTTCATATTTATATGTCACAAATTGTAGGTGATCTGTGTCATCTGTGACACAACTGGACTGGACTCAACCTAACTTTTTTCACAGTTTTAAGTTATCCGTTCTCCCCCCGTCAAATAAAATGATGTATATTTCCTCATCGTTGTTGTCTGCCAAAATAGCTACTTGTAGAATATCCTCCATCCTTAATTAGTTTCAATACTAAAAAAAATGTGAACCGAAAAGTAATACTCAATAAAAATTAATAGATTAAATGAATATAACATAATAATAATGAATATTTTCCAATGAAGATAAAAAACGTATGTACTTTAAAAAAGGAAGGTTACATTTTTGAAAACAATGTACCTACCTTAATATAAATGTCATTATAGAGTTTCATGTTTCAATAACTTCAAATTTTAAGTCTGTTTCAAGGTCGAGCACTATTTATTTAAGGTCACAATTATTGCAAGGCAATGAGTTTATTGAATAAAAAAAAGTATTAACTTACAAGTCATAACTTTTAAGAAAAAGCTAAAACTTCTAAGTAGAAGCTAATACTTTTTTTTATTCGAATAAAAACTAGAACTCTCTCGAAAGTAAATACTGGGAAAATATTTTGAATTTTGAGTGATTAAACAATAATTTTTGGAACTTTTGACAAAGATGTTTTAACCTTGTCTCCTAGAATGGGAAACCTTTGCTTTACTTGTCCAAAAACTCTCTCAATTACAACTCTTTCCTTGGAGTGAGTGATATTGAATAATTCTTCAATTCGGTTTTGAGGATTTTTAAAAGGTGTTAATAGCCAAGGAGCAATTCCATATCCACTATCTCCGAGAAGGCAGAAATTACCCCGAAATCTTGCCACATTTTCATATACGGAACTTTGTTTCCAAATTCTGGAATCAATTCATTAACATCACAAGTTACTTGCACATTTATGCTGGCAAATCCTTTTCTGTTAATAAAATCATCGCCAAATTCTGGCGGTTTTTTAATTTGAACATGAGTGCAATCTACAGCACCAATGACTGTAGGAATTTGGAATCGATTCGACCATTTAATTCTTGCTTCTTCCATGGCATCTAGATTAGATGGGAATTTTATCCAATGGTG
>CAJUYH010002430.1:20638-40051 GCA_910591685.1 Galerucella tenella
ATGAACGCTATTTGGTAAAAATGTTAGCTCGCGTTTGACATTTTTGTCGCCTCTTATAAATAATAGAGTGTAGAAGTTGACATAGGACCAAAATTCTGTCGTTTTCTTTTTTAAAATCGCGATGAATAGGTTATGCTTTTGCTATATTACTTTTATTAAGAATGTCTTAGGAGCTGTTTAAATTTACTACCAATTTAATTTCATGGCTATTGAATTTTTCTTTATAAATTTCACTTTCTGTCAGTTCTGAATATTTTTGAAACTCCATTTAATTATTCAATTCTATTTTCATCAGAAATATTATAACAGGCAAGGCCGTGCCGTGCTGGGGGTGCAAGGGGTGCATGGCACACGGGCGGCATAATAGGGGGAGGCAAAAGGTAAAATGTCTCTGAAAAAAAAATAACAGAGCCCCAAAATGTAAGAAATATTTAGTCGCAATGCGCGAAGTGCCTTTTTCTTTGATAGCGGCATTTCTCCGAAATATTGTTTTCCTATTATTATTACAACAACACCAAAATAGTGCGTTGAGCGTTTGGGCGAATCGTGCGGCGTAAAAAATATAATAAATAGGTAATAATAAAGAATACTTAAATAAAGGGATCGCGGCTCGCGACTTTTCTTTTGGCTTTTGACTCTTAGACTCTGTGCCGACTTTGAGAATGTGGGATTTTGTTTGCGTTTGCGTAGCCGTTGTTTAACTTTTTTATTTTAAGTGGATTAGTTGAAAACCAAAGAGCTAAGAGTAAAGATGGCGATATTACGTGTTAGGGAACAAGTTCAGTGTCCATTTGATTTATTTCTCTCGACTAGGTACGCTAATAGGGCGGTATATTTTGTTTTTGCACCCGGGTGGCGGATACCCTAGGCTCGGCCCTGATAACAGGTTCTTTATTCAAATTATGTTTACCAAGTAAGTTCATTAGCACACTTCAGGAACACCAATATGTTTCTTCGTTTCTTCTTTGTTCTCAACAAGAGTGTGATTGTTTTTTGCAATTGTTCGTCTTTTTATTACTTATTTCAGTTAGTGATACAAGAAGGAATGGGATCCAAATACCATTACCAGACTTGGAAAAAATGCCATTCAATGGTACACAGACGGCTCAAAAGCAATAGAAGGAACTGGGATAGGAGTGTTCGGGCCAGGAACCAAACACTCTGAAAGCTTGGGAAAACCCCAAGTATCTTTCAAGCGGAAATCCACGCCATAAGAAAGTACGCCCAGTTCAATATTGATAAAGGATACAGAAGACAAAGGATTATTGTAATGTCGGATAGTCAAGCAGCCATTAAGGCACTGAGCTCTTGTGTAATCAGTTCCAAAATGGTGTGGAAATGCCTAGACAAACTCAATGAACTAGGCGAGAACAACATAGTCACCTTACTATGGATATCAGGACACACTGGAATAGAAGGAAATGAAATAGCAGATGAACTAGCAAAGAGGGGGACTGAAATACCTTTCTGGGGGCCTGAACCCTTTTGCGGAATCAGCCCCAATGTAATATTGGAAGAAATAAGTAAAGCCGAAGAAAATAGAAGATCTGACCATTGGAAAGATCTAGTAGGGCTTATACAATCAAAGACTCTTCTGGGTGACTACAACCTGTTGAGATCAAAAGAATGCATAAGTCAAAGTAAAACTGCGCTAAGAGTTTTAACAGGGATCCTAACGGGACATTGTCACCTGATTGGGCACCTGAAAAAGCTCAAAATAGTAGAGGAAGAAGAAAGCAGATTTTGTGGAATGGAAGAAGAAACCTCCATCCACCTACTTTCCAACTGCACAGCACTTCAGAATCCTAGAGCACAGCACCTGGGAGATTACTGGATAGAAGAGGAACATTTGTCTAAGTTGAAGCCTGCAGACATCCTAAAATTCCTCCGGGAAATAGGACTAAAAGGAACTACTAGTTTCTGAGACTCTCCTCAGAAACTGAGTAGAAGTAAGGGGGCACAATAGATCTTTTAGGTCTTAGTGAATGTCACCCCAAAACACACACATACATACATAGTGACACAAAATCGCTGCTTGATTGTACAGCTTAAGTTGTTGCCTCTGCTGATGTGATATCTTCTACCTTTGAAAAAATTATTTTTCATTGCTGAGGTGGTTGCTTCTTATGTATTACATTTTGTAACTGACTATCCGTTCATGAGACATCAAACTATAAAGTGGCTAACTCCATTTTTAGGTATGAGACGTATTTTAAGTGAAATTTAGGATTTTGTAATTTCCAGATATTTCGTTTGTTACTTTTAACCCTTGTCACACCAAAAACACACCAAAAAAAGAAAATTGAACCTTAAAATTAGGTTAGGTTCAGCTTCTTAATAAAGCCGATTAGTTTATTTGGTGACTATTTCAGGTCCGAGGGCGAGAGAGAGAGAGAGAGAGACCCTGCCAAACATCAGATACCTGATTCGAGCCGTGGCGGGGCAGGCACAAATAATATGCTCTGCTGCTTCATCCTCTTCCAGACAAAGACGGCAAGTCGGATCTTTCGACAGTTTTAGCATATGATGATTCAGATGTCAGTGGCCTGTTAAAAAGCCTGTTAGACAACGTAGGTCATGCCTGTTATAGTCTAATATTTGCTTGGAGCCATTCTTCGTAGGATGTATAAAAGCCTTTGAATAAAGCTCTTCTTGCTATCCAGGTATTTAGTGTTTGTCTGGAAAAACATATTGCGATGCCAATTGTGGGTTCTGGTCCGATAGAAGCACGTGCGGCACCCTCCCATGCAAGAGAGTCAGCCTTCTCGTTTCCTTCCATGCCAGAGTGGCCAGGGATTCAGACCAGCAATACTTTTTTAAGTTCTCCTATTGAGTAGAGATGAGATTGGCTTGCTCCAATCTCTCCACACATGAAACAATGACATAACCTATAATCAAATCCGCAATAAACCCAGGAGGCTAAGGTGGTGCCAGCGAAGGGACGGCTACTTTAAAAAAAACCTCCAAAACCTCCAAAAACCTCCAAACATCAAAGGACTAAATGACTCAACAAAAAAGAAATAAACTGGAAGAATTAACGATCTTTGAAGTTAACAATTTCTAGAATAACCTCGTTCATTCATAAATTCCAATTCACCGTTTTTTTTTAATATTAAAATAAATACGTCACTGCTCTGCTCGAAAGATGTTTATACAACTCGTGAATTAGAGATCGATAGTTTCAATTTTTATGACATTCCAAACAACTGCAAGTTGAAATAAAATTTTATGGTAAAACATCTGCTTAACGTATATGTTAACGCTGCATATTTAAAAATCATTGCTAACAGTGTTCACTGATAGATTTAAATGACTCATTTCATCCATGTTTATTCACAAGTTTTTGTTTATAAAACATTCGCTGAAAGGTATTTTGTGGTCAAACAGCACCTCATTCCAAAGAATTATCCAACTAGAATCTAGAATTTACAGAGATAATGTTGAAACAGAGGTGACGAAAAGAAGGGGGGCTTCACTTCTAAACTGCACTGCTTTGCTAAAAAGTACGTCATAAATAAATGAATTAGTTCGGTACCACCTGTCAGTCCCCAGCACCTCATCCTAATTGTTTATATCAGGCATTTCAATAAGTCCTAGGGAAAATCTTTCCTTGGTCTCTCGGGTCCTGGGGCTCTTTATCTCCAATGAGATCAAGATAATGTGGGATGCTGTTCCTCCTCTTCCCTCAGGATACAGTGACCGTTCATTCTCCTTATTTGGTAACTGGTGAGGTTTAATATTTTGTTGGTCAGAAACTCCGGCTGCTTTTTCAATAGTAGTTTTCTGTGTGACTGCTTTAGCACTTCGCTTTAGTACCTGTGATACTTTGTTTGAATTCACCGAAATTTACTCATCCGTGCTGCAGTTTTTAATATCCAAAATGCTGGTTCACGACCAGTGAATGCAGTTCCATATTTTGCTTGGGAACAGCCTTTCCTGGGAAAAGAGGATATACCGGACAAAAAATTTAATTTTCACTGACAGCCAGGCTCTGCTTAAAGCTATCAGCAATCCAACAACTAGGTCTAAACTGGTAAAAAAAAACGTGAAGAATCCCTTAATATGCTGGCAAGAGACAACAAAGTGTCTTTAATATAAGTGCCGGCACATGAGGGGATTGCAGGGAATGAAATGGCAGACCAGCTAGCTAAAGAAAGCTCTAAAGGAGCTTTTACAGATCCGGAACCGTTGTATTGGATCACAAAGAACTACTAAGAGAGGAAGTCGGGAACTTGCTAATTAAACTCAAATGGAGGCTAACACAAGGACACCTCCATACTAAGAGTCTACTCTATAAGTTAGACAAGGAACTCTCTTCCAGGCTGTTGAAACTGGGTGAGAGGAATTTGGAGACTGGACACTGTACCCTGAGGAAGCATTGGCACAGGATGGGCAAAGTTAGTGTACCCATGTGCAGAAAATGTTAAGTCTACGATGAAACACCTACTCACATACTCTGCTCCTGTGAGAATTTACAAGGACCCAGACGGGAGCAGTTTGGAGTGGAAATAACACAACCATCAAAACTACTGAAGATTCCTCCAGATAAACTGGTGGCCTATATAGAAGACACGAAGCTTCTGGAATGGAAGTAGGTAGATAACATGGGTAAGATTCAGTTCAAGTTCCTGGGCTGTGGAGCCCAACCCAAACGTATGAATGAAAAACAGCCTCTCATGTTTTGGTCTTTTTCCAAGCAGTTGCGATGTATCCAATTCTCAGTGATACTCTAAAAAGTCTGCAAAGTATAGGAGATAGATGTATTTTTCCCTTCTGAGGATGCGCTGGGATTATATCATCTTTTTGGGGAGCTTTTTATGCCTCAACCCACCCAACCATTTCACTTCGGGCTTCTACTTTGTTAATTACACTTCAATCTTCTTTTTTGGCACGAGCTAGTGGAGTTGGAGGTCCAATTAGTCAAACACTTGCTCAATTTTGGGGGTGCCTAATAGAAAGTCAACCTAAGTGCGTGTGCCAACTCACGCTACGCCACCACTGTGTTAAATTCACGTATTTATACAGAGACTTTATCAAAAGTCGTGATAGAAAGTTGAAGAGAAGTTTGGTAAAATTTCGGTCTAATTAGGATTTTTTTCCGTATCTTATTAAAAGTTTGTTTTGTAATCATTAAAACTGTTGAATGAGAAAGTGCTACACTTTTTTTTAGTATTAAAAGTTTTAATCTGAGCGGTAAACATTTTTAATTAACTTTGTTTCCCCGGATAATTAAAAACGGTTAAAGTAGGTATGTTCTCGATAAAAGGAAGAATTAGTTTTGTTTTCATTCACCTACGTCGGTAGTGGCAAGTATCTTAACTCTTTTTACTATAAAAGAGTGGAGTTCCATTTTACCACTTCAAAAATTGACCTTTTCCAACGGGTTGGTTTTTATATATTAAGGAAAAAGATTCCGTCCATATCATAGCTAAATTAATCCAAATATATCATATTTCAAAAGTAATATATCATTCCAGAACACCTAACTTTGACAAGTCGTCCATATTGTGGTGGGTTCCCCGATCAGTTGGAGTTGAAGTCAATTGGTTATCAGACAGACTTTGTAGAACAATGTTAATGTTGCATATACTTCATTTAAATGATAAAAACTTCACAAACTGTCTCTAAATTGCATTAAATACTAATTAAAATGTCAGATGACGAAAACAGCAATCAACAAGTCGAAGGTCAGTATAGCAACAGATTAAGGTGCACTGAGAGATTAATTAAACAGTTACCTTGCTTGATTAAAACAGCCGGAAATCGGAAACAATATACCTTTTCTCTTTCTTTTCTGGTTGCATGCTTATCAACACCACAATACGATGAGATTTTAGATCATTTGAAGAACTAATTGTGAATTGAAGTATAACTATCATCCGTTGTTACCAGTTAAAAATGAATATATTATATTTTCATTTAGGAAGTTTACATATCTGTTTTGGGACATTTCAAGAAGATTTCTACAATGTCTCCTGTTAGAATGATTGACTTCTATGTTCACTGTCATTTGTCATATGCTAATTTTTTAAAATTGAAGGAGTGTCACTTCAACATCCGTTAGATGAACACGTGTTGTCTAAAATAATTTTAACAAAATTTTATAATGTTTAATATCTAGATTCAACAAACCCTAAAGAGGGGATCATTTTAATTTTAATTTCGATGTTATTTTAATTTATGACGTCAATGTGTTGTCAAAGTTTCTTGTACAAATTACCTGACGAGTAAGTAATTCTTTATCTACTTCTTTTATATTTTCCAACTTTTTTACTCACTTGCAGGTAAGCACTGAAGATGGCTTAATAGCCGAAAGCGCTCTGCGATTTAATAAATTAATATTTACACAGAATACAAATATGTTTTCTTGACTTTCTAGTCATATGTACTCAGCTATAAAATATTCACCTAAATAGAATTTGACATGAGTACCCAGAACAATGTGACCGACCTGTCAGTAACGTCATTCTGGAATGGTCTATTGTGCATTAAATTGTAAAATTAGGCATTCAGATAAAGTGTGACTACTTGGAACAGTCGCGTAGTCAAAGTTCTTTTAAAATTATCGTTGAAGTAATTTGTCATACTGGGTACTTTCCCTATTCAACATTTATTGGTACTGGTGATAGAAGAAAGAGGTGGGATATGATCTAAAAATGTTTTTGTGCATTTTTTTTCCAAAAAATTTGTCTCCAAGATTCTTTGATCCGTTTCGTCACCGCACCTTGTATACGTTGCTGTTTTTTCGAGTAAATCGAGACCTGATTTTCTTTTTTCTTGTAAATATTTTAATAGGATCATTTATTTTCCGTAAAATAACCTTAGTGGCCTCTTTCTTTCGGTACAAATTCAAATAATTCATTAAAACAGATATAAATTTTGCAAAGACTCTCATTGAAGAATCCTCGACAAAAGCCCGGTGGAAAATGCATTTTTAAATATTTACATATAATTATAGGATAACTGGTATTTGAAAAGCACGAAGCTTAACAGCAATTAAAATATGAGTGGAGGTCTGTATCGTTTCTTTGTGAAAAGTTTTCAGTACTTAACAAAAGTTCAAGCTTAGTATGCAAATTTCGTCTTGTTATTGGCTTATTCGGAAACTTGGAACTCCTTTATAAGTTTCGAGAGTCTGTCGTTGAAAATTCACTTTTTTTTACCGTTGAATGATTAAAGGAAAACCGACTCGATGTGAAAAACAATATCTTCAAAGAGAAGAATGTGTCGTCTATAAAGGAATAGATCTTTAAAAATTTTAAAATATCTATACAAATCCAAATCTTTTGAAAATGCCAAAAATGTTTTCAAATAATTGACCCACTTTAAAAATAAAATCGGACGCCTATGGTGGTAGGATGGTCTAGTATATTACGTAACGTGTGTGGTAAGTAGCATTTTACGCACGAATGGAAAAGTTACGCAGGATGCCACGTAGCGGCGATTTCGTCATTCCGTGAGTGCGTAAAATGCTTTACAACACGAGTTACGTACTATACTTCACCTACGACCTACTTGTACTCGTATTTATAATCTTATTATGAATAATACTTGAACAACATCAACAATAGATATTTTTAATAATTTTACCTACGACCCCCCCTCTAATCAAAATTTTCTATTTGAAAACATTCGATATTTCGATATGGCCATGTTTAACTATGAAAAGCCCAAAGGGCTGAAGTTATGTATTGATTATAATTGAAAAATCTACTTTTGATTATCAACAATATATTAATAATAATTAAACGTTAGTTCTTTAATGTGCTTCTTTCATTGGTAAGATGGTAAGAGAGATGGAGTTTACCAAGCACCTTTAATTATGTAACTGTTATTTCTTATGCTTCTTATAAATACAAGTACAAGTAGGTCGTAGGTAAAGTATAGTACGTAAGTCGTGTTGTAAAACATTTTACGCACTCACAGAATTACGCACGATGCCTCGTAGCTTTTCCATTCGTGCGTAAAATGCTTCTTACCACACACGTTACGTAATATACTATTATTGTATAATATTTAATTCCATAATATTAGTTATTATAATAATTGTTTATAGTAACAGTACAGTTATTAAACACAAATCATAAATCGCTTCCTTTGCTTGTTGAAGCATAAGAAACAACAGTTAGGTATAGTTTGGCAAGTTTATCTGTAGCTACGGGGCGTCGGTGAGAGGCGAGGAAAAACATGGCGTATATCTGTCAAACGTACAAATGGCGTACGGTACCTATTTTACCAAGTAAAACTGAAATTACAAAGGTAACTGACAATAGAAACGCCACTGGATAAATCAATATCAGTCAATTGACGAAGTGAGAGGGAAGATCACCCGCACGCGCTTGCCAATAACAAGTCAGCTGGTCCATAAAAATCACCAATTATGTAATTCGAGTGTGTGGTCATTATGGTTTTCGTACAACGCTGCCAGAGCTTCAAAAAGCCCATAACAAATTTGAAAAAGTGTTCTCTTTTAATATTCATGAATTGGAAAATAATGTTAATAGAATAAATCCAAGGAAACAAGCACATTATAAAATGAACGTTCAATCATATTTTTAATATTGTTAATAATAAAAAGACCCATTTATAATTATTATCACTACATAATCAGTACTTCAACATTTTTCATAGTTAAACGTGGCAATGTCGAATGGCTTCGACTGCATTCCTTTCACGGTTTCAGATAAACTTGCCAAAGTATACATTATTAGAGGTGCTTGATAAACTTTCATCTCCATCTCTATTACTCTTTTACCAATGAAAGAAGCACATTAAAGAACTAACGTTTAATAGTATATTACGTAACGTGTGTGGTAAGAAGCATTTTACGCACGAATGGAAAAGTTACGCACGTTGCCGCATAGAGGCGAGTGCGTAATTCCGTGAGTGCGTAAAATGCTTTACAACTCGAGTTACGTACTATACTTTACTCACGATCTACTTGTACTTGTATTTTTTATAAGAAGCATAAGAAATAACAGTTACATAATTAGAGGTGCTTGGTAAACTCCATCTCTATTACTCTATTACCAATGAAAGAAGCACATTGAAGAACTAACGTTTAATCATTATTAATATATTGTTGATAATCGAAAGTCCACTTTTCAATTATAATCAATAAATATACTTAGCCCTTTGGGCTTTTCATAGTTAAACGTGGCCATATCGAATGCTTTCAAATAGTAAATTTTGAATAAAATGACGTCTGTTGACAGTTGCTAAGATGTTGCTAGGGAAGCCGTGCGATTTACTTTACAGCTGTGCATTTTTTTTACAGTGTATTATGCCATAAGTAATTTTTGATGCCAGATGTATTTTGATCACATATATGCATGAATTTTAATAAGAGGATTCACAGGATCAATTTGTTTTTGTGCCATTATGCCTATTTTCAGTTTTAATGCATTTATTTTTTTTTGTGCTAGTTTTATGCATATTTTAACAATTAGTGGTGTATTTGGTGCTAATTTTGTACATTTACTTCTCGGTATGTCAGTTTTTAATATATTTGTCAATTTCCGATTAATTATAACGTGTCAACTTCGTACTAGCGTTACCCAGCACATGTCTATTGTTCGGGAAATTCCGTAGGCCGATTGTGGATACCCTCGGCTTTAAACCAAATAGCAAATGTTATTAAAGGAAATGTTGTTGAAGATCTTGCGATAGATGCAACTATTGTTCCTAAATTTAAATATGTACCAATTACCAGCGTGGATGCTGAACGAAGTTTTCCTCATTTAAAATTTGTGCTGAGTGATAGAAGAATAGGATTTACTGTTGACAATTTAGAAAAACAATTAGTTATTGCTTTATTCAAAGACGAGTAGTTTGTAATGTTTAAAGTTTCATTCGTTCCTATTATATAGTGTTTTTTTGCAAGAAGTAAGTTTCTGCTTTTTTTAGGAAAAAGTAGTTTCTTTATTTACATTATCTTATGACGAAATGACTTTTATTTTTATGTTTTTTGTGTAAAACTTTGTTATATTGATAAAGATATTCGTTTTTATAAATTACTTTTCCTTGCTTTTTTTATATTTCATGCATATTAATGAGCTTATTTTCAGAAAATTTTGAGCGTTTTTAAGCGCCTATTTTAAGTTTTTTTATGCTTAAAAATCCATGCTCTAATCATTACATTGATGCCGACTGTGTGTTATTGATTAAAGGGGGGGGGGGTCGTAGGTAAAAATATTTACAAATAAAAGGGTACCTCATAAAATAATTTAATAAACAATTTCAAAAAAAATGTAAATGTAAAAACCTTTTTATAATTTACAAAAAAAAACACTTACCTGACATAGACCTGTCGAACATTCGGCTATCCGTTGCCGCCTCGTTTTCCGTCTCCTATAGTTTCCTTTTTCGAACATATTCGCAGCTTTAGGATCTAACATCCAATAACTGCCCTTTCCTCCTGCTCCGCCGCCCCCACCGGACGATTCACAAGCCCCAGGTGACACCTTATCTCTAGGCACTTTCACAAAACAGTCATTTAAACTCAGATTATGTCTTATAGAATTCTGCCAACCTTGCTTGTTTTCTCTGTAGTAAGGGAAATTGTCCATGATGAATCTATAAGAACAATCCATTATTATTTTTAAGGTTAGGTGTTGATACAAAGAGATACAGTTGACAATTGATGGTTTAAATTGTATTTGCTTCAGTTGGTTTGATAATTGTTTCTCAAATGTAGGAAAATTGATCAAAAGTATTTATTCACATTGAGCATCATACAGGGTGTTACAGATTGTTATCACAACTGATAAAGTATTGCATTTTTTTAAATTTCTCTCTTAAGTATGTGTATGTGGAGGGTGATAATGTTAAAGGTGCAAACATTCCTTGATCCATGTTTTTCTGCAAATAACTGAAAAAAAACAACACATTTCAATGTCAAAATCAAATTTTGACAGTGTCGATATACAAATCGCTCTAATCGTTCAAGCTGATTTTTAGGAGCGGGTTAACATACAACACGGCTCCACCCACCACGTCAAATTTAGTAGTTGAGGTGCGCATGCGTCCAAGCAGCCTTTAACCTTTTATTCGATGTGACTGAATGTGAGCTGATTAGCGCTGCGCTAATAGCGCAGTTGGTAGGGTATTGAGCTTACAACTCAGAGGTCGTAGGTTCGAAACCCGTTTAGGTGCTTGGTATTTCTGTTTTTTCTTAAGTTTTTTATTTCTTATTTTCTGATATTCCTATACATAGTTACACTTTGATCAACCGGGTTTGGGCCTGGGTTTTCTTGTTTTTTTTAGTTTTATATTTCTGATATTTACATATTTATTTCAATATTGTTATGCTACTACTAAATTTGGCAAAGTCTTGAGTCATGCGCAGTTGAAGGAGCCGTGTTGTATGTTTACCCGAACCTTGATTTTTCTTTAAGGCATTTACCCCGTCCTTTGACTGACATGAAACTGTCTGTTTTCACTTCTTGCCTAACCCATAGATTATGAACGCGCGCCTTATGTCATTTTTGGTTGAGCGCGAGTTTTAAGTTAATGGCATTTTCATTCAAATAATTTCATTTCATTATACATTATACATCCTGTATGAGTTAGTTGAACATATCAATGAGCCTTAAAAGAATAGAAAATTACCTATAAATTCCACTAAGTGTGAGCCTTTGCTTTGGTGATGAGGATATGGCCATGGCGATGAGGGCGATGTAGGAATACGGCGGTTTTTCTGGACGGGGCTGGGTTATCTTAATGGGAAAAGGCAGCCAAAGCTGAGGGAAATAAGGATTTAAAAGTCTTTGGGCCAGAAAATGATTCTGTGTTACACATTCACCGTAATGATCTAAGCAAAAGCATTGTTCCACTTGGGGTAGAGCGAACATTTTTCTTTCTAAACCTATCGATCTGAAATACAAAAGAAATGTTTATGGGTAGGGTGAATTATCATAGTTTTTATGAAAAGAACTGTCCCAAGCAGTGAAAATAGTTCTTTGTAAGGTAATTGTACTTGATAACGGTAGCCGGAACTTACGAAACGTTGAAGTAGAAGATATAAAAAAGATTGTAGTTTGATTTTCCAATAGTATATTATGCAACGATCATGTAATAACCATTACATGAGAGTTGCATTCACTATTTTTTCTATGAACAAGAAATTTGATTTCAAAAGAATATAAAAAAATGCACTAACGGGGTCTCGAACCCGGCATGTACAGATCTAAAACAACCTTATGCGGGATCTTTGCTCACTGTGCTACGGGTCCAAATTGTTGAACTAATAGCATAAAGCGTACCTATATAGGTATTTTACTGTTAATGTTATACAAAATTAGTCATAAATTATTGTAAACAAAAATTAATTAGTTCAAATATAACTTTAAGAGTTCATCCATACCTCAAATGTGGTTAGAATCCAAATAAAGGGTTCAATGAAACTCAAAGTCAAACCACAATATATTTTATGCCCAGTAGGACTCAAAACTTGCAACTAGTTTCGGTAACAATTACCATCATCAGGCTGTAACAAATAGAAAAATGGTACAATATTGTCTTTAGATCTTAACAATAGTGTACCATTTTTCTATTTGTTACTGCCTGATGATGGTAATTGTTACCGAAACTAGTTGAAAGTTTTGAGTCCTACTGGACATAAAATATATTGCGGTTTGACTTTGAGTTTCATTGAACCCTTTATTTAAGTTCAAATATGTATCTTCCTTGGTCATTACGTATTTTTGCTCTGGTTCTCGACATTTCTTTTAAAAACTAACGCTAAATATTTAAACTGTCGTAAAACACACGAATCTCTTAGAATCTGTCAAACATTCTAAAGGAAATATTTCATAATGATAGCCAGTGTTATGAGTCAGGGACGTATATAAGGGGGGGTTTTGGGGGTTCAAACCCTCCCCATAGAAAATACAATAAAGGTACAATAATTTTTTATTAGCATACTGCAGCAATATGAGTATTCATCGGGATGTGGCAATAGAAATAGATTCTTCAACAATTGTGAATAATTTAGCTGAAGAGGTTAAATTTACTTTTCTGAGATTGATTTTCTATTTTAATAAAAGCTTCAATTTTCAATCATCTATAACTTTTTAAAATAGGTGCTCCCAAATTAATATACAGGTAACATCTCGGGTGGTATGGGAATGCGGCGAAGAACTTAGAAGACTGGCGACTCCGAACAGTGTAACACTGGATGGGTCCCAGGTCACAAAGGAATCTCTGGCAATGAAAAAACTGACGAACTTGCAAGAGCAGGATCGTCTACACTGATGAACGGATCCGAACCATCTGAGGGCATCCCCAGATGCTCCACTAGGTCATGGTTAAAAGGGTGGGTGAAAGAACAATCCATAAGACTCTGGAAGAATACGCCCAGGCAAACACATGGGAAGAAATTTATGAAAGAGCCATCAGAAAAAGTAGCAAAAGAACTGCTCTCAATGAGCAGGAACAAACTACGCACCATAACGGGGCTTCTTACGGGACACTTTCCCACAAAGGAGCACCTGAACAAAATAGGGCTGTATAACAGAGACCTCACATATGGAAGACTCCAAATGACTCCAGAAGACTACTACAACCAACCAGTAAAGAACCTGTATGAGCTAATACAGGGAACGGATTGGCTGAATAGGCTGTAGTCAGAATGTTAGGAGAATCCACAATAAGCCCAAGAGACTGAGGTGGTGCCGGTGAAGGGACGAATCCTTAAAAAAATATATATACATGGTTATAACCATTTCAGCAGTAGGGGGCAAAACGAAAAACGATGTTTAAAAATACTTTTAGATGTAGCCAAGTCAAGCAAATAATTAAAAAAAAAAAAAAAAAAAATTTCTTGAACTTGTCGGCGCCTTCAATAAAGCTTTTCCCTTCTAAACCTATCAGATGAAAAAAACCAAAACCCTCCCCATGTAAAAGCTATAGCTACGTGAATGTGATGAGTACCTACCTATCGTTATGAAACTGAAATTTGGCATTTAATTAATAACTTATAGTATATGAGTAGAAAAAATAATTAACAAAATTCATTGAATGAACCACCAAGAACAACAAGAAAATATTTAGTGGAAATAACTTTTAATATTTTAGAGTTTATCTTAATTTTGCAAATAGTGGTTATGCATGGAACATATAACTCTCAATCACCATTATTTGATCAGTGACTCGAATAAATTTGAATTTCTAAGTAATGAATTCATATGTCCAGTCTCTATGGAAATTTTGTGTTTGAGTGGAGATATTAAATTTCTGCATCCTATTATGAACCACATCCCATTACACCGTTCTGAGTGATAACAAAATAATAGTTATACCTATCTCTATATTATCGCGAGGAATGTGTATTCGTGCACAGTTGGCTGTTTATTATCAAAAATACTATGCAGACTGTCCCAGAAATTATTTCTATTGGTAATATTTCCGAGTAAAGGAACTATAAAGAAGTGGAGTTTTCACTGATAGGCCAAGCAATAGGTTAACTTTTATGTCAAAAATCTTAGTAAAAAATGGACTGTGCAGTTTTGGTCAAAATCTTTCCTTCTCGAAGTTGTGAACTCCTTTCAACTCTCGCAAACGTAACCTCAATAATTTTGAATATACCCACTTCAATTATTTCCTTCGAATTTTTTTCTATGGTACACAAAATTTACAGTTAATCTTAATTTTATGGAGGAGAAATAAAAAAATAAATTCAAAACTACCCCCCTTTAAAAACATAATTTTGAATAATGAAAAAAATCTTACAATTTTGATTATAATCCAGTATGTAATTCGGCACTACATAAAAACGATTCTCACTTTCACATTCAACCGTAAAAACTTCTGAATTAACGAAACTCAGCATTCAAATTAACATCCCAAATGAAAAATTACTAAATCCTGTAGGTTGAGTCAGTTATGCCCCTTCCCAAAACGGGAACCGCCTTAAAAACTCCCGAATCTAGGCGGTGCTTTTATACGTAATCGGTCCACGAGGATGTGACAATCTGTAAACATTTCTAGCAATAAATACAGCAAGTTTGTCATTAAATGCTATATAAATAAGTAATGTGTCATCATTAAAGGCTTATAGATGGAGCCAGTGGCGGTGGGAAAAAATTTTGTTTCCTGTTTAGATAGTTCGCTGTGGAATGTAGTTTATTTTTCTTAAAGAGGTTGAACGTTGAATGAAGAATTTGAAAAAACTGGATTACTTACCAAATTAGAATAGAAACAAGAAAGTAACTTAAAAGATCTACTTCTTCTTAGTTTATTACGAAACTCTCTTCACATTCAGATGGCTGGACACCAAGTATAAAATGACCGTTGCCTATCATACTACCATTGGAAGTTTTGAAGTTTTAAAGTAAACAACGTCAAGTGCTCAACGGTGAGCACATGATGTAGAATGTCTTACATTATAATGGTCGCGTTCATCACAACGTAGCGCTACCGAAGCGTTCATCAATTTCCTGCTGAACGCGTGTTTTGTCAACTGATTTTTTCAATCAGAATCAAAATTAGAATATGCTTCACGTCATTTATGACATATGTCGGGAACATATTATTAATATCTTTGTTTGGAGATGTTTTAGTTTGTATTTCAATGAAAACTAGTGAACAGCTGGAGGAGACTTATTATTGCATTAATAAATTGTATAGTTTGTCAGGAAATTCAACTCTCCATAGTATGCTCCAAAGTAGTGACTTCAATTTATTGTGATTAATTTCCATTTTTTAATGGTTATAGTTGAAATAATACCCTTCTTGGTGTGCGTCATCGATTGTTAATGTCCTTCTAACACATTACGTAGGAAGAAATGGAGAAAAAGGCAGGTCTGTGATTAATCCTAATCAAAATATCACAATAATGAACCGTTTGAATGTATTACAAACGTCAACCCTAATCTTTGACAAAAATTTGATTGGTTGATGTTTAGATTACGCGCAAGCTCAACCTTAAAATACTATGAAGGCGTTACTTTCGTAGCGGCAATGTGTCTTACGTCTTTCTCTACTGTCACACTGACAGTTCTCGGTAGGTCTGTACATTGTTGTTTACGGTCAATTATTATTTATGAAAAGTGAATATTAATCTTATTGTTTTATTTATTTAAATAATACAAAAATATGCATGGATACACGGAAAAACATCAGTATTTTGAAAGTTCTCAAGTATTTTCAGTTATAAAAAGAAGCCGGTAATTATTAATTGCATAGCCTTTTTGAATTTGGCCGGATACGATTCTGATGATTTTATTTATCAAATTTAAGGTTATCTATATGTCAAAATAGCAAATAAAATAAACGACATGCCGAAAACCCGGATATACGTCACAATCAATGACGCACACCAAGAAGGGTATTATTTCAACCATAGAAGTAATACCTATTTCATAATTGCCGTATATATAAAAAAAAATTGAGTTGTTGTTGTTGTATTCATTGACATTTGACATATTATGTCGATGGTTTTATTAGCACGTTCAGCAGAATTACGAACTGTTAGATCACTCTAAAAATCGCTACCTGATCAACTTTGTTGAGATGAACGCGACCATTAACTACATTATCTACTTTATTTACAGTTTCCTGCAAATAAATAGATTCCAAACACCTTTCACTGAGAAGCAGCAACTACTTTCCTGGCTATATGCCACGAAGGACATTGCATTACACTTCAAAGTTAAACGAGGCTGGTATATTGTTCCAATTGCAAACTAAAATGGTTGGTTTTATCAAGCAAGCAGGCGAGACAATAGACAGTTATTCACCTGGGTGCATATTACATTTTTTCGTCGATCTTTACCATTTGGCAACAGCAAATGACAGATATTGTCACAGGCAACCATAGTGTCCACAGCGGACGAAAAGTAAATGACGTCAAAAATAGACCATTTTTCATCCGGAAATTAGTACTTGAAATGTGGAATGCGGAAAATGAATTTTTTCGCCCGGGTCTGCCGTTCACCGAACGACGCGTAGCGGAGTTCGGTGAAGCTGCCGAGTGCGGAAAAACATTTTCCGCAAGTGTTGGGTACAATAGTTTTTCTACGAGCGTGAGGAAAGTCAACAGAACTAATCAAAAGTTGAGTTATTTTTATTTGATTATAAGTGCTTATAGTTTATTTAGAAACATATTTTATTAGATTATTGATAAAGTAAACATAAAGTAAAATATTATCAACAATAATAGTTACATGTCAAAATCTAATACCTAATTATTAGTTCATTTAAAAACCAGGAGGAGTAATTTGAAAAGCCACGCCACTAAAAGTTACCAGATTAGTTACTAAAGGGTGTGTTCCGAAAACGTAGTCAACAGTCGTGTTCCAAATATATTAAATATGCCTTGATAGCAAAGACATTAGTCATAAGTCGATTTCTCCTCTGATCTGCAGTATATTTTTCAGATGTACCTACGCATTAAACAAAATGTAAGACTTTTTCCTGTTTCGTTTCTTATTCAAACATAAGAAGATTCAGATTCACATCGATAACAAACAAATTATGGTCATTGTTGATGGTTGAGAATTACAGATAGTCAAGTAACTTTAATTATATTTATTACAATTAAATTGAAAAGAATATGACAATTGATAATATGTTCTGGCAATAACAATACTACAAAATTAATAGCATTGTAGAGCAATATGCAGTATTAATTTAAACATTACCAACAGTTATCTTTATGTTGCCGTATTAAGTGTAATAAACCACTTTTCAAATACTTCTGAGATACCTTCTTCCTTCTTTTCAACATCAAAAACCAATAATGTATTTTCTACCAAACCCATTATTTCCTATATTGTTTTATATCTTCCATGGCATGTTCTTCCGATGAACTTTGACGATTTCTTCCCAAATATGTATATAACAAATGAATAGTACCTACATTTGACTCGTCAAAAGGTGACACATATAAATTTAATTTGTTTCAAGAAAGTCTGAACGTTTCTTCGAAGCTTACAGAATTTTGTCCAACACAGATCTGATTTTTGTTCTTCGTACGACATTTTTTATCCACTCATCACAATTTTTCAAAAGTCCCGGTATTCCACCAATATTTTCTGCACTATATAATGTTCCTCTAATTCAGTATTCCCTTAATACTCGCTAAACCGACTCACCCACTTTAAAAAATGTGAAGTAATAATGTACCCACTGCTTGAGAATATTTTTGGTTTTTCATCCAATATTTATTTATTTATCTGTCAGAACTATCAAAAATGAAAACTATCAGCTGATGTCAATATTAAAAAGTGTTGTGTGAAACTGGGCTGAATCTGACCAATCAGAGGTCTACAGAATTGCCAACTTAAATTATTCAAATCACTCCTCCTGGTTTTTAAATGAGGTATAGTTTATTGTAAAAGTACAATTATTTGCATTACTTGAATTTATAGCAGATGCTAGTTGCTTGTTGAATGGCTGTAATTTTGGATCTGTTGCTCTTTGCTGTTCTGGGATAATAATAAACAAACAAAAATGAAAGTGAATAGCTGGTTAGTTACACATGGTAACTAAAGCATTTCGCAACCACCATAATATACCAGCTTATTATTAATTTAATATATTGAGGTGGAAAATTATTTCCACATGGTGCGGGAAATAGCTATTTGTGTATTAAGAGCGGAAAGTGATACTTTGCCACTTGAGGCAGAGAGTTGCCCGCGCGACGCGTAGCGGAGCGCGGGCAATCTGCCGAAAGCGGCAACGCACTTTCTGCTCGAATTGCACACAATATTTTTTTCTACGATCACCTTATTTTTAAACAAATAATTAAAAAAAACATGAAAAGTACACTTTATTAGAATGTGATGTTGAAAACATGTAACAATTACTTATTATTTTTATTTATTGCCTACAATATTAAAGTTGAATGTACAGTTTTGGCAATTTTTAATATTTATCCCAGGACCTGAAGAAGTCGAAGGTAGCGTAATATCTTTTGAGTCTTTTTCTGCAATATCTGCTATATCTGGAAGTGTGCTTGAAAATTCACTGTCACTATCCATTTTTCAAATAGCTATTTAAAAATAGACAACTTTTTTATAAACTAAAAATGAAATAACGACGTTTCATTAATTTCATCGTCTACTATTTTCACAAAATAGTAGGTAGGTACTTAAATATGCAATCACTGTTGCATCTAGGTGTATAATGCATTGCCTACCTTCTGACTGTTATATTTCTACTACGTAAACTTGTCCGTATAAATCAATTCTATGAAAATAGGAATCTGCAAAAACTATCAAGAAAATTGTCAATCTTAACAACGTTATATTTGTAATAAGTTGTAAATATTAATTTTCATAATTTCAATAAAATTAAACATATAAAATATACACCTTCCAGTAACTTGTATGTATAAATTGTAGATGTCAGTCAAATTATATAGGAATATTTATTAATTTCGTTCGAAATATCTTCAAATATTGATATTTC
>CAJUYH010002431.1:9061-49108 GCA_910591685.1 Galerucella tenella
AATACCGGTTAAGAGAAATATATACATTAAAAAGTTGTAACTTTAAATGTGCAAGTTGCCTAGAGTTCCGCATCAGATTATAAACTTCCAAAAACACCAATTAGTTACGATTGATTCGGTTGTCAGTTCTCCGTTGGTAAAACTTCGTCGACCCACGGAATTCTTGTGTTTTAATCTGACTTTCTAATTGAGATATGCAATGTTCGAAAGTTTCCCAATTTCGTTCGAATCTAATTTGATTATCATACAAATGGAAGAGATATTGTAAGTAATACTCCTCCTCCGATGTCATTTATGGACCGTAAAAGAACAAAAACTACTTTGCCCAATGTAATTCAACCTTTTTAGGCAATTATTACAACCATTCCGCATTGTTGAAAGGGCGGCTTGCTTCTCGAAATTTAGGGACTTGTTAGCATTCCAGAAGAGCCAATAAACGTTTAAAATTTCTAATTATGTAGTATCTATACAGGGTTGTCGAAAAACCGTACAACTACAGACGAGTATGGACACATAGCATATCATCGTCAAATGTTCTTATAATACGGGGTCTATACAAGGTGTTTAATGAGACGGGTACGGCGTTTGCTCGAGCACTGTAGTACGTCTAGCGGCTAAATAACTCTTCACACAAAGCAGGCGCGTTGTCTAATCATAGGTGTGTTGTATGGGCTCTGTAGCAGAATAGCGTTGGTCTAAATAGCGCTAGCTTAAAACAGCGGTGGACCAAATAGCACTTGACAAAAAGAGCGCAGGACAAAATACCGCCGTGTTTTTGACTGAGGCTATTCTTCTACAAAGCTGTTGTATGGCAGCTTTGTGCCGACACCTTTCTGCGCGTCATGGGTGTTGAGACCAGACTCACTAGTTACGTCTCTCGCAGATGGCGGCTCGCAGTATCGTGGCACAGTTTCAAATCGAGGCAATTAATATGAACTGTCAACAGGATAGACTTTGTGAATGTTCTGTTCGCATAGAATTTTTTCAAATTCAATTCGTAAAGTTACATTTTTTTGGCAGAGTCCTTTTCAGTGTTTACCGCCTAAGCAATTGTACAAATTCTCATGATATTCGCCCAAAATTTTATTGATTTTGGCCACTGTTTCCGGGGTTGAAACGTCGACCTGGACGTTGGACATATCTTGGTCTTCAGAAAACCGTTCACGAAATTCGAAAACACGCAAACGAGATAGATAATGCTCACCATAGGCCTCGAGAAATTTCAGATTGATCCGCTGCTAGTTTTTCCGTCACAAATTGTAATCGGCACTAAAATAAACGTTCGTTTCTAATCTCCATTAAAATGACAGATGTCGTATGAGAGGAGGACCCCCGCATACTGAGCTCACAACCCAGAGGTCCTAGGTTCGAAACCCTGTTTGGACCTGGGTTTTTTTGTTTTTTTTTAGTTTTCCATTTCTTATTTCCAGATAATTTTCATACATAGTTAAACTTTGATCAACCGGGTTTGGATCTGGGTGTTTTTTTTTAGTTTTCTATTTCTTATTTTCTGATATTTTTATAGATAGTTATACTTTAATCTGTCAGTTGGCCGGGAAGCGATAAATCTAATAAATAACTTTCCCCATAGACCATTTTCCCCGGTTAGGACACACATCTATCATTTTAATGGTGGGGGGTTAAATAACTTGGTCTCCATTTAAACGCGCTTATATAGGACGCCTTTTGCACTTGCTGTCTAGTTATTAAATAGACAAACCGCATATTTTCGGTAATAATTTCAGGGTTCTGTAGCAGAATAGTGTCAATGGGTGCCGGCTTATGAGGGGATTACAGGGAATGAAATGGCAGACCAGCTGGCTGAAGAAGGCTCTAAAGGAGCCTTCACAGGTCTGGAAGCGTTTTGTGGAATCACAAAGGATTAAATAAGAGGGGAAGTCGGGAACTGGCTAGTTAAGGAACACCAATTCAAATGGAGACTGACACAAGGACACCTCCATACTAAGAGTCTAATGTTGAAACTGGGTAAGAGGAATTTGGAGACAGTTACCGACCTGGTGACTGGACACTGTACCCCGAGGTAGCATCTGCACAGAATGGGCGAAGTTTGTGAACCTATCTGCAGAAAATGTGAACTCTACGATGAAACACCTACCCACATACTCTGGTTCTGTGAGAACTTAACGAAGACTCAGACGGAAGCACTTTGGAGTGGAAATAACACAACCATCATAACTACTGTAGATCCTCCCAGATAAACTGGTGGCCTATATAAAAGACATGGAGCTTTTGGAATGGAAGTAGGTAGATAACATGGGAAATGGTACAAAGATTCAGTTCAACAGGTCCAACCCAAGCGTATGAATAAATGAGCGCTGCACAAAAATCACGCAGAGCAAAAACAGCGGCGGATAAAATAGCGCCGCACAAAACTAACTATGCTTCATTATTTTACTACTATCTCATCCATAAAAATAGACTATAGGCACAGATTATAAAGAGAACAGATACGAATCCCGGTGAAACATCAAACCATTTTCAGCTCCGTCGTCAGTGACCTTAGACCTTTAACTCGGTATGGCCACGATGTTGCCAGTTTAAAATATTTTCCGAATTTCTTACCAAATTGCACTGTTGACTCGGGGACAATAACAATTTCTAGTGCCGGATCTAGTTTTTTGGAAGTTTCCACTAAATCTTCAAAACTGCACCATGAATTAAAACAATAATTATAATCGAATATACATTTATGTATTTATTTAATACCTATATGTACATTCCTATGATTTGTTATAAATAGTTATTACTCTTGGGAGATTAATTAATAAATATACATTTTTAGGAAACACAAATAATTACAAAAATCAACCAAATTTCAAAGTACAAATAATTCTTAATTTATTTATCACCAAAGGGAATACAATATACACTTATGCATTTTGATAATAATTGGTAGCACCAAAGTTAATATCAAAAACTTTAAAATTTCTTTTATCATAGGCCGGGATATTAAATTATATACTCTCATCCCTTGGAAATCGAAAGAACTTTATTTTTCTTTCCGAATAAAATTTATTTGGACAGTCTCTGTATGAACAATACACTTCGCCGTGATGTTTATTCATATTATAAGAATAATAATCTATACCACTATATTTTTAGTTAATATTACCACAACGCACAATCGATTAGTCAAATAACACAATTAATATCGCCGATTGAACACCTTCAAACAATGAAGCAAACAAAAATGGCGTTATGAACTTTGAGCACAGATTGCAAGTGATTTTGAGCATGTTTTGACGTTTTGATTATGTTAGGTTAGGTTAGCCGTCACCGTTATTGTGCATGGTTGCCAAGGATGTGGTTTGTGAAAAAAGTATATATTTATGGTATGATTTTTATACATTATAATCTTTTTAATTGTATAATTCTTTTAATGTTAATAAAATTGATTTAAAACAAGTAATTATCGAATATTTGTATCTGTATAACTATCACACTTAAAAATAGCTTATAAAATATTTGACCTATGATCGTTAATTGGAGGAAATATTATGCAAATTGACAACCCTGTTAACAAATTTCGCGAAGCAGCCCGAACGGAGTCGACATAAGACGATGGGCATTTAAATAGGTATGTCCACCCATCTCTCTCTCTTTTTACTGTTCTCTGTCAAGCTTTCGTATCTATTCTCTTTATAATCTGTGCTATAGGGCTGAATAAGCATAGTTAGGAATAAAATATTTTTTGTACAACTGTCATTAAAAGTGACACTTTTAATGATAGCAAACAATGTTAAAAACGATTGTTTACATAGCAGCGTGTTAAAAATACTTTTAACACTAGTGTTAAAAATATTTTTAGCACGCTGCTATGTAAACGTCTGCCATTCACAACAATCTTTTGATTATTTGAATACTAAAATGCATTTTGAATTCATTGTCATTGCAAATTCGCTCGTTTCATTATCAAAATAGGGAAGTTGTACAAAAAACATTGTATGGTATTTGTGTTAAAAGTGATTTTATTTTGTTCGTGAAATTGTTCAATTCGCTCCGCTCATTTCACAAACGTTTTCACTCACAAAATAAAACCTCATTTTTAACACTCATATCATAAATAACTATTTCATAGAGAATAGTCATACTGTCAACTGTCTATAGCAATATCAGAAAATAAGAAACGGAAAATAAATAAGAACGACAATCAATATTTTTCGTCATAATTTAACACATATCGCTTCCCGACAAACTGATACAGGTCAAATTGTAGACAACTACAATTTCATTAAAGGCGGATTCATGCAATGTTCATTTCATTTTCATTCTACATATTGTCATTTACATTTACACTAGAAAAAGTTAATTACTATAGCTTCACATATTTTTATAGTTAATTTTCCAAGGAGATTTCAACCGGCGTCATTTAGTCGCAGTGCTATTTCGACTGACGCTATACTGCTATAGTGCCAACTTTCAGGAGTTTACTGAGTCCCGCTCATAGATAAAAAATACTTATAGATGTGAAACTGACCCGTGGCGCCCTCTATTTGTACGGGTGGCGTCACCTTGAGTGCCCCGTCAGTACCTTTAACACAAATCAGATGGTTGTGATTTTCGCCCACAGTCGAAAAAGAAGATTCCTGTAATTTTACAGTTTTTGGCGGCATATTCAAAATTAATGTAATTTTACTTTTAAGTTAAATGACATTTATGGTTCATTTTTTGATATTTCATTTGAAGTTACTTAACATTAGATTGATATTACAATAATAACTATCAAATAGTCAAGTAAAATTAAATGAAATGTCAAAAAATGGACCATAGAATGCCTGAAGTGAGAAAAATAAAGCAATAATGAGTTAGTTTATATATTTTATGGAATAAAAGTAATATACAATAAATGAAACGTGTTTTTTACATATTTCAATGACAAACATGAAGAAAAATAAATGTTAGTAATTCAACAACAATGCTGGGAAGTTCAAAGCTGTATGGAAGAATAACTAAAGTAGAAAAAGTTGACCTTTACCCTGACGTCACTAACAATGAACAGTAGCAAACACAAACTTTATATACCTCATCCTTTTCTACTGACAGTAAAAACACATCATACAATATACGTACACTTGTCTTTCAAGCAATGACATACGTTCTTATGTAACTCTAATTATTACTTCCAAATGTTGAAAAGAGATAGCACCAAAAACGATTAATCGGTTTTATTCATAAGAAATTATTTTGACCTCTTATGACAACTGTCATTATTTTGAAACATCGAGTTTTGGTCAAATCGTTTCATCATTTGCATTCAGATAAATTCTATAAAATCGGCTTTTTTCAAAACCTCTAATTTATTATTTTTATTCCACGATAAGTACAGAATTTTCTGTTTCGCATTTAATGAATATTTCCAACTTAACCTCACTTCTTGGACGGTGGCTGAACAAGCAGTCAACGTATTTACACACACGACAAAGTAATTGTAGCCATTTTTGACTCATTGATTGATTTCGCGAGGTTAGTAGGAATGACGTCAGGGTAAAGGTCAATTTTTTCTACTGTACTTCTATCACTTTTTAAACAAGTTTTTTTATAAAGATAAAGCTCACCGGATGCACCTCACATTACAGTCTTTCACAATGCATATTCTCGACATTGTCTATTAAGGTTTAAGTCCCACTATAAACAAGAAATCTAACTACGAATACTCAACACACACACAAATAAGCAAAATAGTTTTTAGAAACAAAAACTGGACAAACTCACGATACACGTCGTCAAACGTTGGTCTGCAGCTATCACCATAGATAAGTTGTCAGTTTGTTAGGTTAGGATGTCAGCGCTGATATTATATACTGAAGAATCTGCAACTACCACTAACGACGTTACAGTTTTCATTAAATTGAAAATTTTAGTACTGACGGGACTCTCTATGTGGCACCACCCTCGCGCCTTCAGAGATCCCCTATCCTGGTCCCGCTCAAGTACCTACGTCACTCCAGTATGTCTAATGTATTGCTTTAATCCACCTAGACATTTTCGTTTTAAGCACACTAACAACTTTTGGACAACTCAGTAGATCTTGTGAATGTAATACATTATTGCTTGAGAGTGATGGTTACCGCGCGACGCGAAGCGGTAATTACTCGGAAGCAATAATGTCACGTTTTTGCTCCTAATAAATACAACATTTTTTCTGCAATCACTTAATTATTGTAACTATTAAAAACAAATATAAAGTAGAATTCATAAAAACTTTTAAAATCTGTCAGGTTAAATATGTCAATTCAAATATGTTTCGAACTTTTACATCTGTCACTGTCAATACATTTGTATTTTTCTACAATCACATTGAAAAGTAGGCTTTTTCGCTTGCCATTGACAACGAAAAGTTGAAGTTTCTTGAGGAGAGTTACTTTACGCTCGCTCGTTGCCCATAACAATCGATACTACAAACACAATTGTATTGACATTGACAGATATAAAAGTTTGAAACATATTTGAATTGACATATCTTCTGTAAGTTCCTTGTGGCATTACTTATTCTTTTGGGAATCAAACCACAATAATGTTTTTTAATTTCCACGTTTCGGTAGTGTTCCAGCTACCGTTGTCAAGATTAACTAGCAATAAAATGAATAAAATAATTTTTGGTCCCTATCTGACACAACGAAAAAATGTGACAACTAGACAATCAATAATATTTTGAAGTTTAAGACTACAAAACTTTGTTGTCAAATTTTATTAAGGTCCATTCATAGTAGATCACACCTCTGGTAAAATGTGAAATAAAATATTTTATTTTATGACATTCTAACGATATGATAGTCTACTAGAAATGGAATCCAGTGAAGTGCACGTTCCAGGAACGGTTTTTTATTGGGATAGCGCTTTTTTTAGCTTATTTTGAAAATGTTGTTAATAAAACGCGTTTGTTGTTACTTTTTTGTGTATGATCATTTTTGTTTTCAAAACATATATACCTAACTCAGTTTGGTGATTTTGTGTATTGAAGTGTGTATCGATTAACAACTATTCCAATGATAAATCATAAGAAAACCTGGATAAAAACTTATGATGCTATCCTGATAACGCAGGTAATTGATTATTGGAAATTTCTCTTTCTAACATTGGTAACCAAATTTGACTACATTCGGCTGAAATACTAGCTACACATTTATCTGCATTTAGTTGTATCAAAGCACTTTCTTTGATTTTTCGTCTTTAATTATTGGGCTCTTTCAATATTATTTTTGTCGAATTCCATTGAATTTTATGCCCCTCTTCCCAAGCATGTTTACAAATACCTGACTTAAAGAACTCCCTATCTTTGATGTATTTTTTATGTTCATTTATTCGGACTTTCAATGGTCTAGATGTTTCACCTAAATAGAATTTGTCGCATTCACAAGATATATCTGATATATGCAATTTTTTGAAGATTGTTCTTCATTTTTTGGTTTCGTTTTTGTTAAGATAGATCGCAAAGTATTGTTAGATTTAAAGCTGGTTCGAGTGTTAAATTGATTACCAATTTTCTTAATTCTTTCTGACAAACCCCTAACATACGGTATTGTCAAGTTTTTAAAAATTATGTTAGCTGAATTATTAATATTATTGTTATTCTTATGGGGTATTAACAATGAGCCTTTCTCTATATTCTTGATTTCTTTATTTACAAATTCTGCCGGGTAATTATTGGCATTTAAAACATTTTTCAGTAGAGTTTTCTCCTTTGTGAAATGATTATCATTAGAACAAATGATTCTGGCCCTATCGTATAAAGATTTTACTACCCCTTTTTTAACGCTTATAGCATGATTTGATTCAAAATTCAAATACCTATTAGTGTGTGTTGGCTTCCGATAAACACTTGTTTCATACCCCGTAGATGTTTTATTGATAAGAATATCCAAAAATGGTAAAAAATTGTTATTTTCAATTTAAATTTCAAATTTTATAGATTTTTCTCCTTCATTTATATTTATTAAAAAATCATTTAGAGATACTAAGTCATAAGGCCATATTGCAAAAATGTCGTCTACATATCTCCACCAGACAATTGGTTTTAATTTTTGATTATTCACTATTTTGGCTTCAAAATGTTCCATGAAAATATTTGATAGAATTGGTGAGAGGCAAGAGCCCATGGCAAGACCAAAATTCTGTTCATAAAAATCATTATTGAACTGACAATATGTTTTTGCACTTCACTGGATTCCATTTCTAGTAGACTATCATATCGTTAGAATGTCATAAAATAAAATATTTTATTTCACATTTTACCAGAGGTGTGATTTGACAACAAAGTTTTGTAGTCTTAAACTTCAAAATATTATTGATTGTCTAGCTGTCACATTTTTTCGTTGTGTCATATAGGGACCAAAATTTATTTTATTCATTTTATTGCTAGTTAATCTTGACAACGGTAGCTGGAACGCTACCGAAACGTCGAAATAAAAAATAAAAAACATTATTGTGGTTTGAATTGACATATTTAAACTGACAGATTTTAGAAGTTTTCATGAATTCTACTTTATATTTGTTTTTAATAGTTACAATTAAGTGATTGCAGAAAAAATGTTGTATGTATTACGAGCAAAAACGTAACATTATTGCTTTCGAGTAATTACCGCGCTCCGCTTCGCGTCGAGCGGTACGCGGTAGCCATTACTCTCAAGCAATAATGTTTCACTTTTCGCTCTTAATATATAAATAACTATTGTAGTATCGGTTGTTATGGGCAACGAGCGTAACTGTCCTCAAGAAACGTCAACTATTCGTTGTCAATGACAAGCGAGAAAGCCTACTTTTCAATGATCTTTTGAAATTTGGATTGAAATTTAGTGGTTTTGGAAATCGTTCATGCTTCATAGAACAAAATAAGATAACATTTTGTAGTGGAATAAAAACAAATTTAGGTCTAAAAATGAGGAATAACATTAAATAAAAGAAATGGCTGAAACTAGAAATAAATGGCCAAGATATCACCTATACATTTGACCCACTTCTCATACTTAAAATGTAATAGAGAATAAAAGATGGAAATTCCTCTCCGTTATGGCTAAATTATTATAATAAGGTGTAACACAATATTACATTTATATCGTAAAATCTAATAAAACCGCGTCATTTCATTATGTTGAAAAATTTCTTTGCAGGCAATTCCTGTTTCAATATAATAATCATTTCCCATCGCTTTTTAATCATTTCCTATCATCACCTCGTCAAAGCTCCTCCGATTTCGATCTTCACGCTCCCTTCCACAGTTATCACAAAGAAAATTTAGTATCCGAAATCCATAGTTGTCTCTATATTTTTTTATAGGAAAGGAATTATAGATTCCAAAAAAACGTTTCGATAAACTTATTTGAATAATTTTAACTAGTTAAGCTACTTTTGGGCGTATCCAAGACATATAAAAACATAAAGATGAATTGAAAAGTTTTTCTTTCAAAAAATCACTTTTTTCTTATACAGGGTGATTTACTGGAAAATGCGAATACAGTAAAGTAAGATGGGCTTACCGAGGTAATAGTTTTCCTTCAACATTATTATAATAAAATTATTAATTATTACAATATTTTGTAATATTTTAATTTTATTATTTTTTTAAGTTATAATCTCAGAATTTATAATAAACTCTTAATGGCTTTACTTAAAATGCAATTATTAATTTTGTTTAGATCTAGCTCAATTACACAAATAAAAAAAACAAGAGACTTATATTCCTATCAGGGTGAACAGGTAGTAGGATTATAATTTCCAAATTCGTGCAATTTTCCTAAAACGTTTTATAACAGTATTCCCAACATAAAATAAAAAACCAACGAAAAATTAAAATGATAAAAATTAAAAATTAATATTTTTTTAGTTGTTCTCTAAATGAAACATAAAGTGAAACGTGACATAATTAAATATAAGTACAACTGAATAATAAAAGAAATAGTTAACTAAAATTAAATAGTACTATATCTTAATTTAAATAAGACATATACCTAATTATAAACATAGAATAAATATCTTTTTCTATGGTGCATCTCAATAACGCACCTATATTAATTCTATGAACTATGTCATTTGTCAATGAACAATGAAATTCTATGGTCGGAATATCAAAATAAAAGGTAGCAAGCTAAATAATAAATATTGTGATACAAATAGTACAAAAATACCCCAAAAAATAACACAATCACCAATAAAATGAACCTACGCAAAAATATTCAAATTTTACAAGGGCTTAGTGAGAAAATCCTCACCAGCAACATCAGACGAAGCAGGGAAAATTTGAAGAAGCCTCCAAGCCTCACAGCAACACGAAGATGATTTTTATATCTACTTTTAGTTAATCTTGACAACGGTAGCTGGAACGCTACCGAAACGTCGAAATAAAAAATAAAAAACATTATTGTGGTTTGATTCCCAAAAGAATAAGGAAGAAAAATTTTTACTTGAGACACAATGCTATCTACAGGATGTTATAAACTTGAATTTAACTGTTATACTGCGAATAATTTTTTTTTTTTTTATTCTGTTGTTTTAACGTCGGTCTATTTCTGCGACTGAGGCTAATCACCGACGCCGGGAGCACTCTACCCCTAACCGGAAATTTTGGCGAACCCACTAGTGTTCCAACCAGTGGTAGCGTTCTTTAACGAGCCCAACATCCATGGACTCGGGACCTCGGTTTTACGTCTCCTCCGAAAGACGGCATATCTACATTATACCTCGTGCTCATTGGTATAATGCCTGCGAGCTGTGATATGCTACTCACCCTAGTAGTCTAAAGTGCACCCTAGTAGTCTAAAGTGTTTCGCTGCAGGCTGTACGGGCCCTATACGATGGTTTTCCCTGTCATGGTAACCCATCCAAGTACTAACCATGTCCGACCTTGCTTGACTGTAATTATCGCATCAGAATGCGTTCCACTACAGTGCTGGGTCGTCGCCCCTGCGAATAATTATATTTTCACACTCTAATTGCATTAAGTGTATGAATTTATACAGTTAAAGTTGTCAATTTTATACAATTATTTAATTAAAATTTTGGTTGTAGATACATTCTGTTACATAATGCTTTTATGTTAGACATAACTCGTGTCGGTTATATAAAATGTGTATATTTTTATTTCAGTGTATTTTTTGTATTATTCATAGGATAACAATAGTTAAAAGTTTCCTGAGCTAGATTTCAGTTGTTTTTTTCAATTATTTTGCCAAGGAATTTTATCAATATCAGATAATTTTCTAAATAAATTCCACATGTAACAAAGTCCTGAGAACTGGCTTTATTATCTCCAAATTGTATCTTCAGTTAGGCAAGAACCTTTCGTAATCCTTTTTTCAATTTTTCATTCATTCGCGCCCTATGTGTTTTTGTTTCAATATTTCATTGGTCTATCGCTCTTCATAACCAATATACAGGGTGATTTATTAATTTAAATTGATCAGTACTTATGCACCATCTTTTATGCTTTTCGTAATATTTGAGATATTTCGTTGTGCCCTTACTGTATCCGCATTCTCCAACGAAAACGAATCACCCTGTATTATAACGAGTAAATAAAAAATATGCACTATTGCTATAAGAATGAAAATTTTATTTAAATTCACCATTAACACTTCCTATAGCACTTCCCTGTTGGTGTTGAAGAGAGATTATTGGAAAGTAACTGAAAAGGACCCGCCACAGCATAAAGCAAAGAACGCATATTGTGACAAGTCTTTCTCGCATTTCTATAAAAGTTGTACTTTGAGTAATGAGTCTGAAGTTAGGCGACGTGCCGCCTATCAATCACTTAACTAATCTCAACGAGACGCGTAGCGTCGGTACGCCACGTAGAGACGCTGCAGTATACCGACGTAATGATGCTACCGGATATTACCAGAGACGGACTGGATAGAAATAGAAATATGACTAAAAAATCGTTCAAAACTTACATTTTCGTTGTTAATAAACTATACGGAATGTGGTAGATAAGCTGTTCATTAAATATAAATGTCAATTGCTGAAAAGTCTGAACTTGGCTATTGAAAATAGCAATAACTGTCATAATATTTTATGATCTGTCATGATCTATCGTTTAAAACTTACATTTTCGTTGTTAATAAACTATACGGAATGTGGTAGATAAGTTGTTGATTAAATATATGCCAATTACTGAAAAGTCTGAGCTTATAGCTATTAAAAATAGCAATAACTGTCATGATCTATCATGCAACTGTAGAATCATTTATGCTTTGAATGCACTAACTATGCTCAGTCTATTGAACAAATCAAATCGACGGTGCTTCTGTAGAACACTGTATATCATCATTATCAACATGGCCGTTGAATCCTGACGGATTAGGACTAGCTCATTAGAGCTGTGTTGAATCCTATTGAAGAGGTGGATTACTCCTTTGAAATCAATGCGAAGACAATCTTTCATATATCTCAGTCTCTTTTGTTATAGTTTTAAACTTTCCTCTGGCTCTGTATTTTGTTTTCCAGTCTCTGATTATATATCTTCCTATATTTGATCCCACTATCTGCGTCTTCCTCTTGTTCTCGTATTTAATGGAGCCCATTCTTTTTAATATTTCCGTTTTTTAGTGCTCTTCTCATAAGGGACGTAGATAAGGGTGGGGAGGGGGTTTTGGGGGTTCAAACCTTCCCCAAAGAAAAGGTTAAATTTACTTTTGTGAGATTGATTTTCTGTTTTAATAAAAGCTTCAATTTTTAATCATCTATCACTTTTTAAAAAAGGTGCTCCCAAATTAATATACAGGTAACAGCTCGGCTGGTATGGGAATGCGGCGAAGAAATTAGAAGACTGGCGAGTCGGAACAGTGTAACACTGGAGTGGGTCCCAGGTCACGAAGGAATCGCTGGCAATGAAAAAGCTGACGAACTTGCAAGAGCAGGATCGTCAACACTGATGAACGGACCCGAACCATCTGTGGGCATCCCCAGATGCTCCACTAGGTCATGGTTAAAAGGGTGGGTAAAAGAACAATCCATAAAACTCTGGAAGAATACGCCCAGGCAAACACATGGGAGGAAATTTATGAAAGAACCATCAGAAAAAGTAGCAAAAGAACTGCTCTCAATGAGCAGGAACAAACTACGCACCATAACGGAGCTTCTTACGGGAGACTTTCCCACAAATGAGTACCTGAACAAAATAGGGCTGTATAAAGGATACCTCACATGCAGGAGATGCAAAAAGGACACTGAAATAGCTCTGCACATATTATGCAACTGTGAGACGCTGGACCACAGGAGGCAAAAACTAAATGGAAGACCCCAAATGACTCCAGAAGACTTCTACAACCAACCAGTAAAGAACCTATATGAGCTAATACAGGGAACGGATTGGTTGAATAGGCTGTAGTCAGAATGTTAGGAGAATTAACAATAAGCCCAAGAGGCTGAGGTGTTGCCGGTCTTCTAAACCTATCAGATGAAAAAAACCAAAACCCTCCCCATGTAAAAGCTATAGCTACGTGACTGATGTGTCCCATCCATTCCAGTCACCTTGTATTTATATATCGGTGGACCTTTTTTTCCAAACCTATTTTCTTTTTATTTTCATGTTTATTCTATCTTCTTTCTCCATCTCTTGCTATATTCGGTCCAAGTTTTGTTCTTTATATTTTCCCTTCTACTATTTTTGGATCTTCTTCTTCTTTAGCTTTGAAATAGCAGTATTCTCATGGAATTTTCTGTTTCAATTTTTAACTTTTTTGGTTAAAATAGTAATTTATATCAATTTTTTTTTATTTATTTTAGATTAAAATCGAAATTTTCCAGACCGTTTTTATTTGAAATAATAGTCTGTATTTTTAAATAATATTCATTTAAAAAAAAAGAATTCTTTGGCTGAATGGTATACAAACCGTTTCCTGAATTGATAAAGTATTATTGTTTCAAGCCCATGTGGCCTCTTGTCAGATTTCTCGAATTTTGTTTTGCGATTGGAGGTGATGATGTCGCTATTGTCATAACTTTTACACTTCCGTACTAGAGGACATGTATTGATTTTGATTTTGGTGTCTTCTTCAGTCCGGGATTGAGCTCTCAGAGCTCGCGGGCGAAGAACATATACCTTGTACTGATGAGGCGCAAATACGCCGAGACCGTTCTACAAGCTATATTGTCCCTTCTTCTTTTTTTTTTTTATTTTTTTTTTTTTTATTTAACATACTGCGTCAACCACTAGGGTTATTGGCAGTTCAGTACATATACTAGTTACATTTACAGTGACATATATCAGTTACATTATGATTATAAATTGTACATGTTGATGGCTTTGAAGAATTCCAAGGAATCGTTAATTTGGTCTCCGAGAGCTAACTGTAAGGAGTTAGGGATCTTATGCTGTCTTCGTTGGATTGCAAACTGGGGACATTCTAGGATAATATGTTTAATGGACATATTTTCATTACATTGGGAACATTGAGGTGGGTCTTCTTTATTTAGTATAAATTTGTGCGTTAAGGCTGTGTGTCCAATCCTTAATCGGGTAGCTTTAATTTGTTCAGCTCTTGTAGTCGGTAGGGAGGGGGTTTCTCTCTCACATTTGTCACTACTTCATGCATTAACCAGAATGTTTGTTGTTAAATATTTTGTAGATATACCAACCTCTATTGACTTTGAAGTGTAATTCAATATCCGTCGGGGCCTATATTTAGCCCTGGAAGCAGTTGTTGCTCCTTAGTTGAACGGTCACTGTTTTTGAAAAATATTTTTCAAAACTTATAAAGCGTTATAATAATTATTATCCTGCGATATATCTATTCCTGAATTAAGCCTGTCTACAATGAAAACAAATCAAGAAATACAACTAGTCGATACTATAAAGAATTTGTGTTATTCAACTTTGTGAATTCTTCATTTCTTTTTGTATGAGTCCTACTTTTGACAATGAATTCAACTCAATCCACTCCTGATAGAAATTCCAACTCTTATCGAGTCTGATGTTTATATCCGACATCTCATCTGTTATAATTCGACGACTCAATTTGAGTGATCCTATTTGTTAAATCACGATGTCTTTCTATTCAAAAGTTGACAATTCATTACTTAGTTGATGAAAATGTGAAAGGATTGAAAGGAAATTGATAAATCGAATAAATGAAAAACGTTTTTTAGTAAATGTGAAAAAAATACAGAGCTCCTCCAAAATTCACATTTCACCCAGCATATAAATAAGCAATTGGAACAGCTACTTCTGAATTCCAGGTAGAAGCATCTCATTACCCTTCCCGTATATTGTTCAAAGGATATATTGTTGAAATAAAATTAAATCTCTCCGTTTAAGGAAGTAGGGTTGTTATAAAATCGAACCCTTCTACATTTTAACTTCTTTCAATTCATTAGATTCGGAGTTGCAGAGAACAGCAATTAGAGTGCCAGTGCTTCAACTCAATTGTTGAGATTTCAATGTCGTATTCATAATGTCCCCCTTGTTGATGGTTTCTTTTTCTTTTTTTCCATAAAGGGGTTGGAAACATTTGAATATTCAGTAGGAGTTTGGTTGGCCAGAACTTTTTATTCTTCCCTCAGCTTTCTTATGATATCGTTTTCGAAGATTTTGAGTATTTTGAACTACTTAATGGTGTCAGAGGCTGTTATTATTTTCTGGAAAGTATGAACTTTATTGAATAGATGAGGCTTTTACTTGATGTAGGTCCATACTAAATGATGAAATGAAACAATTCAATTTGTTAAAATCTACATTATATTGGAGAATGAATTTCCCGGTAAACTTGTTAAAACTAGTTATTAACATATTTTTTTATTCTTGTAACGTTATATTTGACCACTATCATTGGAATATTTAAATATCTTCCGGACGTCGAGTAGCCAGTCCTTTTTCTTTTTTTTACATTTAATGTGCGACGGATAATCTCCGTTGGTGAGGATCAGTATACACTGATATTGGTCAAATATTTCAATTCTTCTCTCCTATACAGAGAAAGAAATTAAGAACACACTACGAATACGTAAATTCTTTCTCGAAGCGGAGCATGTGAACAGGAGAGGAATATACAACGTATGTCGATTGCTCATCGCATAGTTCAACAATTTAATAGCCAGTAGTTAGAATAAGCTTTCTTTCTCCTGTGAACCATAAAACAATAAGGTTGAATTTTAAATTTATTTTGAGAGATTTACCTCAAACTTTATTTTTCGAAAGTGCAGTGAATGGTAAGTTGCATTTACGTATATTATGCTTTTCCTTTTGTGATTTTTGCTTATTTATTTTTCCCTCCCAGTGAAGCGCCAGATACACACATACAATAATATTTTTTTTATCTTGTTCTTTTTTTTTTCTAGTTTTTCTTATACAGGTGATAAAAGGTTCACATGTATATAGTTGAAGTCTTTAGAATATGTATATTTAGTTAATTAATTAATTAAATCTAATCACCAACAGGAATATTATATTTCCGGATTACATATTTCATTTCATTTTTCACATTTCTTTATTGCTTCTTTTGTTTTTTTTAATAGTAAAATACAGGATATTTTTTTATGAACCAGGTTCTTAAATGTATTGCTTAAATAATTGTAAAACGAATTATCTACTGCAGGTATCCTGAATTTTACATAAAAAAAGAATGTAACTATTTATGATACAATGTATCTTTCTTAGCACTTACTTAGTACCTGAGACTTTGTACCTGGAAGTTGTACCTGGAACTTAGTACCTGAAACTTTGTACCTGAGACCTGTACCTGCCAATTTTCCGGACGAAGTAGTTTCCATTAGACATCTCAGACACGTGGAAAATTAAGGAGAGTAAACCAATGTAAAAACAACGTGCTTCAACAAACAACAACAATATTTTTTTATTTTTTCTACTGTGATATTTTTAAAGTCATTATACAACTTGTAAATTTAACAACGTTGTTCATATTCCTTCACTTCCATCATTTCCAGGTTTGTTGATAGAGAGTTGTGAGGTGAAAAACAAGTCGACTAATATTATTCAGGGTGGCGCCCACTTACCTTTCTTGATTAACTTTAATTACATTTCTTAACTTATTAAATTCATTTGGTTTCTTAACTTCATTTATTATCTCATTAACTTCAATGTAACTTCAATAACTTAAATGAAGTAGGATTACCCGCGAGCCGGTAAGACTACTCCCTGAATTGATATTAGTTTGGTCTCCGAATTCACACCTGAGGTGCTCTCCACATTGAGTCGCCGTTGCAATTTATCTTGCCTTATTATTTTAAATAAATAATAGGTAACATTCTGTTATTTACAGTCGGTCTATTTCTGCGACTAAGGCCGACGCCGGAATTACCGACGCACGCCGGGAGCACTCTACCACTAACTGGAAATTTTGGCGAAGCCACTAGTGTTCCAAACAGTGGTAGCGTTCTTTAACGAGCCCAACATCCATGGACTCGGGACCTCGGTTTTACGTCTCCTCCGAAAGACGGCATCTACGTTATAGGTCGTGCTCATTGGTATAATGCCTGTGAACTGTGATATGCTACTCACCCTAGTAGTCCAAAGTGCACCCTAGTAGTCTAAAGTGTTTCGCTGCATGCTGTAGGGGCCCTATACGATGGTTTTCATTGCCATGGTCACTCATCCAAGTACTAACCATACCCGACCTTGCTTGACTGTAATTATCGCATCAAACGCGTTCCACTACAGTTCTGGGTCGTCACCCAATCCCATCATCAGACACTTCTTGCTTCTTATTTCCATGTAAATAGATTATAATAGTATTGTCAATGTCCGTATCAAGGCACTGTATAAATTAAAAAATTTTCCTTTTACCTCCACTCGTTTGAGAAAGCTACTGTGTTAGCGAAACGCGTCACAACTTTAAATTAAATATAATGTACATTTTAACAAATTAAATTGTTGCATCTCATCATAAACTTTATTACTTTCTAATTATAATCTTGAAGCCCACGATTTTTATGAGAACGGTAAGTAAGATGTATCCAGACTCATTGCAATAGCTTTTGCACGTGCTCCTCACCTTCGCAGTTTCTTAGGAAGATCAGAAAAACCTCACATCACCATTTTTCCCAAAGTAGATTGGGATCCAGTGAGTCAAATGCCCTCTTGATGTCTAAAAATGAAGTGAAAAATTCTTTGTTGCGGAAGCATAAGTAATTATTAACAATGATTTACAGCACAAATATACTATCTCAGCAGCTTCAATTGTTACTGAAACCTGCCTGGCATTTCAGTAATATCCCATGGTCACCGTACACAGACAATAATTAATAGTAGTTTCACTTTACAAAGTCTGTGAGGTTGTTATTAATCTGTTGTGTGAATATTATGTCCTGAACAGACCACGTAACACATCAGGCCTAGTACTGGAGTGTCACCTGTCCCTGATCGAAGCCTGTAGCAACAACGAAGTGACTCTAGGCTGGATCAAGGGCCACAGTAAATCGAAAGGTAACCACATTGCCGACTCACTAGCCAGGAAAGCAGCCTCCCAAAAACTCTTTCATGGGTCTGTCGGCGTCGGCTATGATTGACCTAATAAAGGAACACTCCCTTGATAAGTTTATGGTTAGATGGGACGATGCAGAAGGTTGCAGGCTTGCCAAGGAACTGCTGCAGTATCTGGACAGCAAAGTAGCCAAAAAATACGTGACTTTGAACAGACACAACCTTCGGACAGCCACGGGTATTCTGACCGGTCACTGCCACCTACGAAAACACATCTACAGATTGGGTCTGTCTTACACTTCACTCTGTAGGGGATGTGAACAGGAAGATGAGACTGTCGAACACATTCTTTGTGAATGTCCGACACTCTCTCAATTTAGGTTTTCTGTATTCGGCAAGTACAGGCTAACACAAGCCAGCATGAGGGAGCTTACTTCCGGTGACGTTATCGCCTACTTCAAACAAGTAGGCTGTATGACGAGCCAGTAGGAAATCTGAACCTCAGAAGGATGCACAATGGGCAAATTGTGGCCTAAGTGCTGTGGGGGTCACCCACCATTCAAATTCTTACAGATACAGATTATGTCTTGTATAAATTTCTGATGACAATATCACATATTTCTCTCTATTTATGTTAATTATATTATTTTAAAATACCCAGTATGTATTTTTCATTAATTTGTGGATCGTACAAAATAAGCTGTTTGTCTGGCTAAATACATGTCCTGAATGACAGACATCTAGTCGTTAATCAACCTCCAAAGCGTTATTGGATTTTTTTATATAAATAAATACGTCGCTTAATTAAACCCTTCTCGTAGGTCAATAAAGCGAATTATCTCTCTATAAAGCTCATGTTTACTACCGAATACATGCCGAGAGAATAGAAAAAAATACTAAAAACAGAAGAAAAAAAACCGATAGGATTTAATTCGATCCTAATTACCTCAATTTTCCGTCATTTCCATTTCCTTTCTATTGAACCTTTTCAATTATGCCAGTCCTTCCTTTTAGTTAGTGGGGTCTCATTCTGAATTCCTACCATTCACATCGAATAATTATTTTGTTTTCCAAAAGAAAACGAAAAGAGATTTTCCGACCGGAATTCAGATTCAGATAGTACATGGTTATAGGATAGATATCGCAGAATAATAATTATTCTAACACTTTATGAAGTTTTAAAAAATAGGGGGGGTTAAGATAATCTCTACATGTCCTAACATGCGACTCACAGTTGCATAGTATATGCAGAGCTGTTTCGGTATCCTCTTTGAATCTTCTGCATGTGAGGTCTCCGTTGTACAGCCCTTTTTTGTTTAGGTGCTCCTTTGTGGGAAAGTGTCCCGTAAGTAGCCCCGTAATGGTGCGTAGTTTGTTCCTGCTCATTGAGAGCAGTTCTTTCGCTACTTTTTCTGATGGTTCTTTTATGAATTTCTTCCCATGTATTTGCCTGGTTGTATTATTCCAGTGTTTTTATTGCTTAATACAAAAACCAAATTGTGGTCCAAAGATAATATAGTTTTTATGAAAATCTTACAGCAGTAGAAGAGTACAATTTAAATAAATTATCACTTGTTAAGAAATAAAAATTATTGATTTACGTTGTTTCAGTGAAACTAATCCTTTCCTAACATTTTATTATTCAAAAGATCTAGATAGAATCTTACGTAAGAAAGGGGAGGGGGAGTTCAAGAAATCTTATGTATACTTACATGGGGGTGGGGGGGTCAAAAGTCACCGAAATTGTCCTTACGTAATTGATGAATGACCCCTTATTGTCACGACTTTTACACTTCCGTTACTGAAAAACATGTATTGGCTATAATTTTAGTGGATTCTTCAGTCCGTAGTTAAGCCCTCAGAGCTCGTGAACGGAGAACATATACCTTGTACTGATGAGGCGCAAATACGCCGAAACCGGTCTACTTCTAAGTTATGATGTCCATTCAATTGCAAACCAGAATGGTTGGTGTTAAAAAATATCTTGTAGATATACCAACACCGTTTGACTTTGAAGTGTAACTCAGTATCAAATCAAACTGTAATAATACTTTAAAGAGGTTTGTTCCAGTATCCTCCATGACCAGTAAGAGTCCGTATTTTATATCCTTTATCTGTAAAAGGAGTAGATTGCCAACACTTGTTCTACTTGACAGAAAAAAAACAAAGAAAAAGAAAAATGGAGTGGATATATAAAGAAAATGCGTGAAAAGGACTTAACGTCCCATCAATATAACTCCCACAACTAGTGTTGGTATTGTTGCTTCATCCGGTATAGGTTAAATTAACAACCAGCAAAGATGTCCCTAATTCTTCCGGAAAACCGTGAAAGGCGGACAATTTTGTTTATTGGTAGCCCACTTCGAGCATCTTGTTTCTCTAATATTTCTTTCTCGAAAACTTAACACGGGACATTTTTCAGAGCAGAAGCTTTCGGTTTTTCACAAGATTTATTTGCTTACTTTATCCCAACAAGACGGTCATCCCACTGATAGCTGACGTAATATATCATTTTTTTCTGATAAAGCTTCGTTATTTCTAAAAAGATTGTGTTGTGAATTTTTTTTGCCGACGGTTTGTATAGGTAATATTTTTTATTCCTTTCAACATTTACAGTATGTACAAAATAAACAGTAGGTATGAGCTATGTTCAAAAAATACTGCTGGCAGTTACCACATAAAATGTCTATATCTATATATTTTATACCTGTTAAGTAGGTAGGTATAAGTTATATATTTTTGTCCAAAAGTTTCCTTTTGTTGCATCAAAGAACTGAGCTCATGTGTAATCAGTTTCAAAATGGTGTGGGAGAGCTCAGGCAATCCTAATGAACTGGGCAAAAACAATGTAGTCACCTTACTGTGGATTCCTGGGAACACTGGAATAGAAGCAAATAAAATAGCAGGTGAACCAGCAAAGAATTGAACTGTAACATCCTTTTGGGGGCCGGGATCCTTTTTCGGTATCAGCTCCAATGTAATAGTGAAAGAAATAAGCAAAGCTAAGAAAAGGAGAAGATCTGAAAGATCTAGTAGGGCCTAGACAATCAAAGATTCTGCTGGGTGACTACAACTTGTTGTGCACTAAGAGCATTAACAAGGATCCTAATGGCACCCGAGAAAGCTCAAAATACTGGAGGAAGAAGTATGTAGATTCTGTGGCATGGAAGAAGAAACCTCCATCCACATTCTTGCGAATGCTCAGCAATTCAGAATCCTAGGTCATAACACCTAGGAGATTATTGGATAGATTGAAGAGGCGGGATATTAATCTAAGCTAAAGCCTGCAGATATCCTGAAATTGCTCCAGGAAATAGGACTGAAGGAGCTACTAGTCCCTAAGACAGCCCTTCGGAAGAAATCCTTACGCCGTGAATTTATCACCTTTAGATGGACACTTTTTATGTATACATAGTTTGTACAACTCAAGTCCAAACTCCATGTTCACAAAACAAAGTTTCTGTTCATAAAATTGGGGGAACATGAGCAAATATTTCCGAGAAACCTTGGACAAAAAAAATTTATGAGCGTATGGGGAAATTTTTTTCAACACAAATCATAGACATCGATTTCTACGCCCCCCAACGTACAGCCTCCGACTATATACCTTCCCCCGAAACCGTTAGTGATATCGAATTAAAAATGCATACGAGTATTTTGGCCGAAAAAAAATACGCCCCCCCGGTTTCGGAAATTCTGTGTACAGCGGAAAACAACTTTTTTATCATTTGAGCCATCGAAGTGAAACAAAAAACATTCGATCCGTTAAAATCGTGCGAGTCTATAGAGTCCATGAAAAGGGGGGGTCAACCCGAAAATTAAACAAGTTTAGTCAAAAATATGTGAGACTCGAAAAAAAAAATTTTTAAGCTGCCCACGTGAAGGGGGATATCGAACTCTTTTTGTCACTAAATTTCCCCTCCTCCCTTCCAAATTTTTTAATAATATCTCTTCGAAAAGTATCAATTACTCCATCGAGATATAAAGATCAATAGACTTTAATATTCATCAGTGTATTTTGAAAGCAGATAACAAGAACCGTAGATTTCCCGATTTGCATTAGCAAGATCTAATCAAGGATCGCACCACAGATCTAGCGATTAATTATCGCCCTATGCCGCCCATTGCCCCCCCTTTATACTCTCCGCACTCCGTCTAGATTCAATGAATTGAGGTTTGCGTGGAAATCAAAGCAGTTGTCGATCGATCTTACTTACTTATGCCTTCCCAATTACCTGAACTCAAATTATTTTAACATGAAATTTCTTAAGTGGAATGGAATTGGGAAGTTGCGATAAAAAATTCTAATTATCGCAGGCTAAATTATAAATTTTTAGCTCTCGGGAATATAGACTGGATTTAATTGAAAAAAAAAACATTTTACTGTAAATTTCGTTGGATTCAAACTATCGAAAGCGGCGGCGTTTGTAGCATTTGGTGATTAAACAAATGGAAATATTGATTTGTCCTTCCATTGTCATCAATACAATGTGTAGAGTGTATCATGGTCAGCGGTGTTTAGGATTCGCTTTAACGTTAGTTCTACAATCGCCCCCTACATCAACGTACAATTATCAAAATACTTTTGACCGGGCACTGAAGTGAGGGAGCCCATTATAGATCATGACATTCTCATTACTCCACAACGATTTGTGGTTCAAATAATTGTATAGAGCTTATTTAACTGTGAAGATTTTATAAATAGTGCGATTGGCACTTTTAAATCTCTAATTTATCTAATAGTCGATAGTGTTATGTTTATTAGTAGGAACCGTGGTGTATTCAACAGCGTTTCTCAACAAAGTATCTGTAATAAACATATTCCATCGAAACTACGGCGTCAGTGGCTTCTTATTACAAAATTTAATATAAGACATAACCCTCGTACCGACAAGAGTAAAAAATATTCCGAGAAAATTGTCTTCTCAATATTTAACAGATTAATAGACCAAGCAACAACGAATCGAAATATTGTAGGTGTAATAATATTTTATCATTTATTATTATTCTCGTGAGGGATCATTTGCATATCGCGAGTTACGATCAGGACCCGTAACTTTGAACGTTCAACCAAATGCTCCCAAGTATTTCATGTTATGTTCAAACAGTATGTTCGAAATCTCGAATGTTCGACTTGCAAACGAATGAATTTATCAGTCGTACGAGTCCCACATGGGAGTTTTGCGCAAAACGTCAGAAAAACAAATAAATATAACCTGTACCTGTAGCGTGTAGATCAGAAATAGAAAAAAAGGCAGGTCTGTTATTAATCCTCATCAAAATATCACAATAATGAACCGTTTAAATTTATTACAAACGTTAACCCTGATGTTTGACTTGAAAATTTTAGACTACGCGCAAGCGCAACCTATCAATCGGAAGAAATGACATCATTCAAAATAGTATGCAGACATATCTTTCGTATTGGCGTCTTCTCGTCAGGTTTGTACAATTATTATTTGTTTTATTTTTTTTTTGTATATTTCGCTTAATTTACAATCTACATTATTATAAAGTATTAAGTAAATGAGAGATAAAGTTTTTGACGTGGAAGGGAAATATCCAGTGATATTTCACCTTATTCTATTGCCGTTTAAATATCAAGCAGGTCTGGTCGGGAGGCCAGGTTCTAGCAAGTCTTTTTGTGGTGGGGCCGTAGTGAAAAGCTCTTCTATTAACTGATTTGTATGATGCACTATTCGTTCTTTGTATGACGCCATAGCTTAATGAATTTCATCTCTGATAAAAGGAATCTTTAGGTCGTCATGCAGTGTTTGATTACTGACATACCATGGTGCATCCGCTATCGACCTTACCAGCTTTAACTGGAATCTTTGGAAGATATTGAGTTACGTTGGTTTTGCACGTTCTGAAACGTTAACTTTGTTGGTTAACATTTCAGATAATAAAAATGTGCAATAATCATTTCAGAATTTTGATTTTTGGTGGAATAGTATATATATATTTCCTTAAATTAATTCATTCAAATATTTAATAAATTATTTCACTTTTGTGATTTGTGGTGGAATAAGCTAGTAGACCAAAAATCAATATTCTAGATGTATTTTACCGCGAAATTTTAAATTTTGAACTGGCTTCAAATAAGAATGAGAAAGGTTCCGGCAGGGCTTCTCTCATCGTTTGTCGACAATACAACAGCTGTGCAGTAATCCATGAAATTATTTTAACATAAGTTTAAACAAAAACTAATAGGCTGCCGTAACCCCTTAAGTACCTATCTGGATTACTGCACAGTTCCTGGGATTAACAGTTCCTGGGATTAACAGTTCCTGGGAAGAACAGTTCCCGAAAAAAAAGTTTCTTGGAGCACAGTTTCCTTGCAGAGTCTGACTGTTTCTGGGGCACAGGTTCTCGATTGACGAGCAATATTTCTAAATCATAGATTCCTGAGTGGCAAACAAGCCTCTGGGTCACAGTTCCTCTTACACTGAAAAGTTTCTAAATACCGTTCCTGCAGTAAATCCGTAGTACCTACATCGACAGCTACATCATCTTTTCTTCAAACAACTGTATTATTGTGCTAAGTATTTTTTTTTGTAATTGCTACTAACCTTTTTTTTAAATAATGTAAATTTCAAAACTATAATTATATACATTTTTTTTATTATACAGAAACTTTAAGTTCTTTTTTTTAAAACAGATTAAAAGTTAGCTGACCAATAAATTCGATTTTCTTTCTAATTTTCTTTTAGGAAAGAAAATTAGTGGCGCCCTAAAATTACTTTTTCTATTTTTTTTTACTAGTATTGCTTAAGTAAATTCTTTTCTTTATATTAATAAGGTAACAAGGCCCTGCCAACTGGCTTAGTTTACCTCCAAATTTAATAGGTTAGCTAGACAAGAACCTGCATTATTCAACATAATTTTTTCAACGTCCTTGGACTTTTTATTGTTTCATTGGCGCTTAACTTCAATCAACATTTTGGTTTCAGTCCCCATAGATGGAGTCCATAAGTCCAGATAGGTTTGAGCATCGTTTTTTATAGCAGGATTTTATTGTGGAGAGAGAGCTTTGATCGTCGACCTAGTAGCCAGTACATCTGTTGGAACTTAATGTTAAGCTGTTGTCTTTTCTTTTTTATGTGTTTCTTCCATGTTAGACGAAGTCCACATGGATATTTTGTCTCTGATGCTGAAGGTATAGGTACATACATTATTTATGAAAAGTGAATCTTAATCTTGTTATATTTATTTAAATAATACAAAAACATGCCTTGTTACACGGAAAAACATCAGCATTTTGAAAGTTCTCAAGTATTTTCAGTTGGAAAAATAAGCTGGTGATTATTAATTTCATATGCCTCTCGAATGTGGCTGAATATGATCCTGATGATTTAATTTATTAAATTGAAGGTTAGCTATACGTCAAAAAAGCAAATGAAATTAACGAGATACCGAAAACCCGGATATACGTCACAAACGATTACGCACACCAAGAAGGGTATTATATGAACTATAGCAATAATTGTACTTGTTTTTTTAATAATACTACTGAACAAAAATAAACGCTGATGAAGCTGCTATGCATCAAATGATTGATGATTTGCTATTTGCCAAGGACATGGCGGAAAATACGACAAGAAGGTTTTCTGATAGAAGAGAGTCTTTTATATCAAATGATCCGCATTATATACAGTGGATATAATAAATCGTACATTCGTTGGATACATTGTTAAAAAACTCCTGTATTTTTGGGCCTCATTCAACTTCATTGTCATTATGTCTTCATGACTTCATGACTTCATGTCACATCAGATCTACAAAAGTTGTTCGCCAGAGAGATATTGCTATTGAACTTTCGAGTAACGTTCGATTCGGGTGAAATTATTCGTACGAACGACCTCCTCGTACGTTTAAAGATCCGGGCCCAGTGCTTTTTTGATAAATTGTCATTCCTCTGTGCCTCTTTAGCTTATTCTTTTTGAGAACAAGCTGTTCCCATTTAAAGCACCCATTTCGTGCCGTTGTGATATTTAATATTCTCGTTTAATAAGAAAAGAAGTCTCTACTTCCAAAATTTTCATTCCGTAATTATTCTATTGAAGAATTTTCCTTTCTTTTATTTACTGCATCAACCGCTAGGGGTTATTAGCGGGAGTTTGATATAATATAAAAAAATACAATACATTAAATACTAATTTAAATGGATCATTTTTTTCTACATTCTATCAACCAGGCTAGTGTTCTTAAATTCACTTTGAAAACTATGGAATCTTGCATCATTTTGGCTTGATGGTGGGGAGATTGTTAGGATATGGTTAGAAGAAAGGTGAATCTTACAATTACATCTTGGTGGTTCTTCTTTGGTGATAAGGTGTAGATATTTTTCTTTCCCGTAGAAAAGGTAGCTTAAATCTCACTCGAGGTTTGATTTCTTCAAGTTTTGAGTCGCTCACGCCCCAAAATTGCAGCCAGGTGTTATAAATATGGTCCAGAGCCACAATAGACTCTTACTAGTCTCAGTGGAGAGCCATATTGTCCCACAAACCTATATGAGCCCCAATGGTAATTTTAATATCTGTAGGAGGAATTAAGTGGAAAATATTATTAGTTGGATCAAATATTAAATTAGTAAGACATTTTGTTTTTCAGAAGCGGATTCTATAGATCTTCCTTAATAGTTTCTGATAGTATGAGAACATTACAATCAATGTATCTGCAAATTATTGATGCTTCTTCAATCGCGTACAGCTCGACAATGAATATGCTTCATTCTTTTTGAAGTTCAATAGCTACGGAGCTTTTATCATGATAGACAGCAGCAGCTACTCCATCCATATTTGTAGGAAAAAACCCATTTCAGGACAAGTTTCCACGACGGGGTATCTATGTATATGTATTTTGGAATGACATTCACTGATACCTAAAAGATCTATCCCTCACTTTTACTTAGTTTCTGAGGAGAGTCTCAGAAACTAGTAGCTCCTTAAGTCCTATTTCCCGGAGGAATTTTAGGATATTTACAGGCTTCAACTTAGGTAAATGTTTCTCTTCTATCCAGTAATCTCCCAGGTGCTGTGCTCTAGGATTCTGAAGTGCTGTGCAGTTGGAAAGTATGTGGATGGAGACTTTTTCTTCCATGCCACAAAATCTGCATTCTGCTTCCTCTTCTATTTTGAGTTTTTTTAGGTGCCCATTTAGACGACAATGTCCCGTTAGGATTCCTGTTAAAATTCTTAGCGCAGTTTTACTTTGACTTATGCATTAATTTGCTCTTAACATTTTGTAGTCTACCAGAAGAGTCTTTGATTGTATAAGCCCTACTAGCTCATCTGCTATTTAATTTCCTTCCATTCCAGTGTGTCCTGTAATCCATAGTAAGGTGACTATATTGTTCTCGCATAGTTCGTTGAGTTTGTCTAGGCATTCCCACTTCATTTTGGAACTGATTACACAAGAGCTTCAGTGCTTTAATGGCTGCTTGACTATCTGACATTATGATGATCCTTTGCCTTCCATGTCCTTTATCAATATTGAACTGGGCGCACTCTCTTATGGCGTGGATTTCTGCTTGAAGGATACTTGAGGTTTTTCTCAAGCTTTCAGAGTGTTTGGTTCCTGGACCGAACACTTCTATCCCAGTTCCTCCTTTTGCTTTTGAGCCATCTGTGTACTATTGAATGGCATTTTTTCCAAGTCTGGTGATAGTATTTGGATCCCATTCCTTCTTGTTACTTAATTCCTTAACGAATTTCTTTGAAAAGTTATACTTTTTCATCATACCGTCTTGTGGCATGTCCCAGGTTGTCTGATTTCTAAAAAGTAAGTGGGTGGTTTTTTTTAATGATTCTCTCTCTACTTAGTCTGTATCTTGTTCTCCCTGCAACACTTTCCACCACCATATGTGGAGGGGTGAGGTTGAGAGTCACTTCCATGGCTGCCGTTGGGCATGTTCTCATTGCTCCTGTACGAGTTTTGGAGAGGTTTTCTCCCGTCGTCAATATGCTAGTCAAAATTCCATTTCAGGAATAGTTTCCACGACGGAGTAATGAGTATATTATGATGAGTTTTAGGAATGAGCTCCAGGTTGTAGCTCTGGCTCTCAATTTTTTTCATGTAGCGGAAGATTTGTTGGACCAAAATTTTGGTATGGATCATATTGATTATTGGATTTCAAGAGTGAAGACAAAGGATTATTCTCAGTAGCTCGTACCCTCACAACATACATAGTTCAGCTGTTAAAGTATGAAGGCTGCTCACCGAACTAGTGCGAAATGCTCCGAACACAATACGGAGTGCAGTTTTTTGGATTGTTTCTAATTCGTCTAGAAGCAGCTAAAAAATTATATTTTTTCTCGCCTTTTATTCTGTTTTTGAATACCAAAACGAAACACCATAAACGTCTACTACTTCAACCAATTCGTTTCCCTTATGACCCACGTGCCCTGGTACCCAGACTATTATGACCTTGGAATGACCTCCTAGTGCGTTCAAGGTGCTTAAGCAATCCCATGCTAGCTTAGAGTTGACCTCTATGGAATCAAGGGCCTTCAGTGCTGATTGGCTGTCGTCGGTGAATATGTCAAGGGAATGGTCCTTTCTTGTCTTTTAATTTCTTTAACGCAGTGGTGATTTAGTCACAAAACTAATACACGAAAAATTTAAACAAACTCACCCGTTGCCTCACTCATGAAATAAACTATAATGACTACTGTAACTAAACCATATTTAATTGAAAAAAAAGGATTGACCTTTTGCAGTCTAAAACATATAGCCGACTTCTTCAAGGGTCAAAAACCTTCGACTACAAAAAATACAGTTATGAAGAGGGCTAAGGATTACTGTAAACTAAGTAGAGTATATATGGAAACTAATTAATATTAATCCTTATTAATCGATAACTAATTAAAGTTTATCTTCCTGGTCTAAATTTGGTCTTATCTATGAGAATAGAAGCACCTCTAAATTTTTAGTTGTTTAGTGGTTTAATCCCGTTAAGCCGTAAAGTCTTGTTTCACAGAATATATTACACGGATATTATGGTGGTGTAGAACGGCAGTTTTCCTACATTTACGTCACGATATTTATTACAGAGCTCATAGTATCTGCCTCTCTCTCTCTCTTTCTCCGTGTGATTTATGTACATTCAACATAAAATGAATTCATTACACACATGTAGGTTTTGGTAGGCACTTCGTAGAAATGGAATGGAGATTGTTTCGACAAAAAGTTTTGTATTCCGGAGGGTTATAAGGACGATATTGAGAAAATAAAGCTTTCAATTTATCCCCAAATGGCCCGTTAGCGAAATATATTCATAGGTTAATCAAGGCGACTGGCTGAACAAGGTAATATCCTCGTATATTATAAAAAAATCTGTTTGTGTGTGTAACACAGTTTACGGAAATTTTAAATTTAAGTTTTTAATAGAATTTTGGTTAAAAAAAATGGGTATAATCAATAATGGAGTAATAAATCCACTTAGAATCGATAAAAAGAAAGTAGATGTAGTCGTTGTAGAGTCCGTTTCAATAGAGAATGACCCATTTGCGTCATGTGTGACGCCAGACGTGCAGAAATCCAAAATCGTGGTTACCATGACTACGCTTCCGGTACGCCATGATCAGTGCCACTAATATACACAGATTGTTCAATTATTGAAACCCATCTTTGGTCCAGGAAAAATTTATTGATAAGCACAGTTACAAATAACTACCACTACAATTGAGGCACATATCCCACTGTTTCACCAACCGATGTATACCCTGCTTATAGAACTCTTGTGGCTGCTGCTGGAAGAATTCTTTCACAGCGTTTTGTACTTCTGCGTCCGACTGAAAACGGTTACCTTTCAACGCCTTTTTTAGTGGCCCAAAGATGTGAAAATCGCAAGGCGATAAATCGGGACTATAGGGTGGATGCTCTAATATCCTCCATTTCTTTCGTTGAGGATTTTCTTTCACATACGTTGGCAACATGAGGCCGAGCATTATCGTGAAGCAGAATAACACCACGTGAAAGCTTCCCTGGACGTTTTCTTCTTATTGCTTGATGGAGCTTGTTCAAAGTTATACAGGTTTGCGTTGATATGCACTCTAGGTTCTGTAAACTCTATCAGCAAGGGTCCTTCATGGTCGAAAAAAATGTCAACATCACCTTGCCTGCAGAAGGTTGAACTTTAAACTGCTTTGGTGGCGGAGAATTTGCGTGTTTCCATTGCATTGATGACAGCTTACTGGATGGTTCAAAATAATGACACCAAGATTCATCGCCAGCAACTATTGACGAGAGAAAGTCATTACCATTTTGACTGTATTCCGTGAGGTGTTGCAAAGACAAGCCCATTCGCAAGCTTTTTTGGTCCTCAGACAAAAGACGAGGAACCCATTGCGCACAAACTTTGCTGTATCCCACTTTGTGTGCGATACTATGGACAGATCCTATACTCACACCAACATTTTCTGAAATTGCTCTGATTGAAATTCGACGATTTTCTCTAATCAGGCCTTCCACACATGCCACATTCCTGTCTGTTGATGCAGTAATCAATGCACCTGGTCGTGGCTTATCATTCGTCGTCTCTTCTCCATTCTTAAATTTTCGACACAATTCCTTCACAGTTGGATATGCAAAACATGCGTTTCCATATACTGCTTGCATTCGCGTATAAATTTGCAACGGTTGCACACCTTCAGCACACTCTTATCACATTTGGACGGATTGTTAACAACAAACGCCATTTCAAAGTCACAATACTTAAAATCGCTGTCAAATATAAACGAAATAAACAGATCAGTGTGACGTTTGCATACACTACTAATGTTGGAAAACGTCAGTTGAATGATTACAATTGTTTCCAAGGTTAACCTGACCAAAGATGGGTTTCAGTTGAACAAGCCTCGTACATTGATGAAGGTATTTATATTTGAACCTAACCTCCAAGCTTTGTGGAGTAAAAAGACAGAGGTGAGCGCGAGGGTTAGGTTACTTTTGCGGATGTAGAGAGGGATACTCCTGAGGGTGGTGCAAGGGTACAGGGCAGTGAGTGGACTGGCGGCAGCAACGGTGCTGTCAAGGTCCTGTCCATTGGCTAGAGCCAGACAAAGACGAAGTACAGAAATGGATGGATAAGGAAATAGAGAGAAGGTGGGATGAGTATGAAGTCGTGCTAAAAGGTGCAGTTGGAAGCAGGAGAGATTGGGTGGACTGGAAATTCGTGGAGGTGAGCTACTTCTTGACGCAGGTGCTCACTGGACATGGGTCGAGTTCAGGTTACCTCCACAATATTGGAAAAAGAGGGACTGGAGTGTGCAAGAGGAGTGAAGTGAAGGATGATGTGGGACATGTGCTTAGATGCTGGAAGAGCGAGGAAGCTTGGAAAGTGAATTAGGGAAGGTGGTGTATTGGGAAAATATGGTGAAGATAATGTTGAGAGGCGAGGATGTATGGATGAGGAGATAAGTGGTGTAGTATAGAGCAGGATTAGGGAAAGAGAAGGACTCGATATAGCTTGTGAGAGGTAGGAGTGATAGAAAGTAGAAGATGACGGAGAATGTATGAGGGACCGCCGCCTGCCTTGAAGTATGCTAGGGTAGTGATTCCGAAGCGAGAGTAACGGCGAGTTTGAGGTGGGTTTGGTTGGTAGGCATTCCCGTAGGGAGGAGTACAACACTGTCTGGGTACTGGTTAGGACTTATTCGAACATTTGCTTCCCATCTCGACCCAAAAAAAAACCTCCAAGCTGTGCTTGAGTTTTTCATTCATTTTTTTGTATTAGTGCGTGTTAAAGTTATAAATACTTTACTTGATAGCTCATAGCGTATTCGACTATTTTATGCTAGCCCGATGCAAACTCGAAACTCTAAAGTGCATAACAGCCAAATGAATATAGAAGAATCCGCAAATTTCGCTTCTGTCGCTGCTGCCAGGAAAATAAAGGAAGCTGTATGACACAACGTGTTACGGGTTCATAGCATTAGGAATATCAAAAATCACTTTTATTTATAAATGCATTTAATAATAATAAAAATATCACTGAGATATCAAAACAAAAATAAATAAATAAAGCAATAATAATCAAAATAATAAAAATCAGCCCGCTAGTCTATAAAGACAAGACCACAGGGAAGAAGTGTTTCAACTTGGTATCAATCCAAATTATTAAATGTGGTGACCTTGATCTTCTTTTAATTTGATTGATAACCAATATGTAAAGGGCCATTTTTCTTAATAAGGTCAACTGTCAGAGAAATCACGTTTTTTTGGGTTTTTAATGGGTGATGAATGGTCCATAGCAGTTTTGGGAAAAACAATCGAAAATCTTCGGATATCTGTGCCATCCATATCCCATTTTTATTAAAGAATCTTCATTTTTTATGTCTGGTAGACATACTCAACTTTTTGAGGATTGGTGAGGGTTCTTAAATAAAATATAAACCTCATATATATCAGGCCACATTACACCAAAGGTTTGTACCTACATTTTACGTTACGTTAAATCTAATGAAATCACTAACATTATTTTAGGCCTACTATCTTCACGCTTACTTTCATTTTTGCTTAGTGTGCATGTCACTTTATGAAATCTTGCATGATACCAAGCTTACACCTCGTCCCCTAGTCTTCATCTGAGATCTGCAGAGCTCTGGATGCTGTCGGACACCACCATCAAAGTATTCAAGTATGATCTTTCCAGTATAATATAATCAGAAATTCGACACTTTGGATCTGTGTTCTCACTCCCTGGATCCTAGAAAATACAATAATAGAAGTAATTGAAACTCTTAGTGCAACTTTATTATACATATTCTTTATTTCTATAAGAACCATAATTTCAACTTAGTAGCTTAATATTCATGAATTTCATGCTCTAATTTATAACATAAACTACTCAATGTTAGCAATCTTCAGATAGTGTAAGGCGAATAGTACGTACTAGTCGTTCCAAGGGTGTTTGGTACCCTCTTATTGTATATAGACCTGCTTTTGAATATTTAATGAGAAATAGAATATATATTTTTGTTACCTGTCTTGTTCACTATAAATAAACTGGACACCGGGTGCAGGTAACAAACGTATCAATACTCCAAGAAATGACTTCTACTGTAGTTTCGGAAACAGTGCTTTTGGCGTACTTCCACGAGAAATCAGCTGTATCAAAGTTGCTGAGCAATTAAAGTCGATGATGGCGAGGGGCTAAAAAAGAATGGTTGGAGTGACAGAAGGTTTACACACCGATAGAAAAAACTTGTGAGCAAGTTTGTAACATTCCAATATATTCTAGACCTGGCAAGATTCCAAGAAAATGCAGTGGTCGAAGAATGGTCAAACAGAAAAGAAATGACAGATACTCGCGTCCAAACTGGAGCCTCTTATCTTATTTAAACAGCAAATTTTTAATACTAAAGAAAAGTATGATTAAGTTTGCTTAGCGACGTTGTCAGTGGGGCAGCTGAATTTTCATTTCTATTCTTGTACATCAACTGCTTTGAAAAATATACAAAAACATAACTTGCATTCTTGAATCATGATATGTAATAATGGTAAAGCTGGTATTAAATATAGTATGTACAAAAAGTACGAGGAGTAATAAACCCTAATTAAGTATGCAAAACCTTCACAGGGAGCACCATGAAATTTTTGATAAATCTCTTACTTTAAATTACATTTCTTCCGTAAATCTAAAAACCAGGTAGATCGACCCCGTATTTGTTTCAGTTGTAGCAAAGTTTAGGGTTTCTTCATTGTTAAAGGATTAGCAGATAAGCAATAACGCAATGCAGTGGTGTGTATTTTGGGAAAAAAATACGTTTTAAATTATAATATAATAAAAAATGAAAAGAAATAATTATTGGAATACATTTATTACTTACTTTTTATTCTATATCCGACTCGGAAGAGGAAGAATCGTTGTTGACATTAATAATAATAGGGTCGATTAAATCATCACAAATATTGTCAATTTTCCACATATTTGCCTCTACTTTGATAACATGCTCGATACAGTTTGTCCAATTTTCCTTACTAACATGACTTACAGCACTCTCAAACAATTTCACAACATCGTTTATTTTAAAAGTAGTATTTTTTTTCCAACTTCCCCCTTTACCTGAGCCCATATTAATTCCGCGACGGCCGGATTGCATCCCGCTAAGAGCAGGTAGAATTTTTACCATCCGAGTTGCATCCCACGACCATCCGAATTGCATCCCATTAACCAATTTTATTTTAGCAGCAAAACTAATGTATGTTCTGATAATAACCAACAGCGTTGTCACGTTTACTTAATACTAAATAATACTTAATCAATTGTAACATTCAAAATGTTTATTGACACATAAACAAATGTTTACTTAATACTAAATAATACTTAATCAATTGTAACATTCAAAATGTTTATTGACACATAAACAAATGTTTACTTAATACTAAATACTAATGGGGTATTAAGTAGAGATTAAGTTTGATGGTTGCATTTAAAAAGGGCTGACGCTTATACTTTACCAGTAGTTCAAAATTCTGATTCGTTTCGCAAAGATCGTAGTAACATTTTGTAGTTATATATTGTGTGATTTTGGTGAAAATATGGAGATCAATACGGTTTTAAGTGAAAAGGGTAAAGTTTTAATTGTTATTCAGGGGTATACATTCTGTTTTCAAAAAATGTTAGGTAAAGATACGGTGAAGAGGTGGCAATGTACAAAACGAAATTGTAAAGCTTTTCTTAAAACAAATTGTGTAAGTGATGAATTAATTGAATCGGTGTTAAATCACAACCACGAGAAAGTGCCAGCGGAAATTTTAAACAGACAAAACATTAGTAACTCTGTTAAATGTGCTGCTGTAAGTGACATGTGTGAAAAGCCAATGAAATTAATTCGGAATGAAATAAAAAATAGGGAGATAGATACTATAACAACTAAGGATGTAGAACGAATTCGTAAAAACATTCATAGTGCAAGATCGTCAAATGGTTTAATACAGGTTCCAAAAAGCGTAACAGAATTTCACAATTCAATTGAAGTAGTCCCCATCGTGACCAATAAAAATGAAAATTTCTTGTTGAGAAACGATAAAGAAAATAACATCATTCTATTTTCTTGTCAAACCAACCTTAATTTATTGTCTTCTTCTTCAGATCTTTACGTGGATGGTACGTTTCAGTATTGTCCAAAATATTTTCTACAATTGTTTACCATTCATGCTTTAAAAGATAATACCTATATTCCCCTAGTTTTCTGTTTACTTCCTAACAAACTCTCTTTCACATATTCTCTTGTTTTTCAATACTTAAAAGAAGAGTGCTTAAATCTAAATATTCCTTTAGCCCCTAAAACCATAACCGCAGATTTTGAAATTGCAATTCATAAAGCAATTTCAGAAACTTTTCCTTTGGCATCTATCCGTGGCTGTAAATTTCATTTGGGACAATCCTGGTATAGAAAAATTCAAGCGGTTGGCTTATCAGTTCCGTATCAAAATAAGTCAGGCCAATATGACGAAATTTCGAAGTACTTGACATCCATCTTTGGTTTATTTTTTCTTGACCCTAAAGATGTTGGAGAAGTTTACGCTTTTGACTTGGCTGCAATCCAGCCGGAAAATGACAAACTAAGTGAATTTTGCGACTATCTTGTCGAAAATTATATAGAAGACAACGCGACATTTCCGCCACATATTTGGGCTGAACATTCAGAAACTCTTCAACGAACAACAAATGCTTGTGAATCTTTTCACTCCAGGTATAATAAATCCTTTTACTGTGCTCATCCAAACATAAATGTATTTTTAGATGTACTTTTGCAGTTTCAGATCGACACATACATAAAAATTAATAGTGTACACCTTATACCAAAAGTTCACACCAATGTATTAAAAAAACGAGATTTTATTAAAATGAAAATTAAAGAGCTAGAAGAAAATATAATTACAAAGTTTGAGTTTGTTAAAACAGTTTCGTATAGGTGTAAACCTAAGGTTTAGGGTATTTTTAGTTATTATTGTACCTTTATGTATGTTATGAAAGATTGAACCTCTTAACCTATAATCTACATAAAAAAATGTTAAGTGCAAAAGTTTATTTTATTTATGTTAACTAGATATTTCACGTTTAATACATTTTTATCCTTTTTATGTGTATCTTTTTATTTAAATTGATTTATTTCCAAATATATAAAATACAAATAATTACCTAAACTTTTAATCGGTACATTGATTTTTAAACTATATTTCAAGAATTTTAGCACAAATTGGCAACGTTGCGGCGCAGTTTACCTGAAATGGTGTTATTAATTAGTAAATACCTTTTTTCGAGGTGGGATGCAATTCGGATGTGACCTTTTCTTGGCCAGGTAAAAGTTGAATTTTTGGGATGCAATTCGGATCTCGCCATTAATTCTATGGGATTAAGTTCACAATGATAAGGGGGAAGTCGAAGAACTGATATACTACGAGAAGAAGCCATTTCTTCTACAATGTAGGTTATGTATTTATTCTTGTTCATTTTTGCAATTCTGTAAAGTTCTTTCCTTAGTGGATCTTTTGGAAACTTAATATTTTTCGAAATAAGCCGCTCCAAAAGCTCTGCTTTACGCCAACGACTAGTGGGCAATGCTTCTCGTAACCGTGAATGGTAACTTGCGTTGTCCATAACAATAACAGCCCCTTTTGGAATCAGATCCAACATTTGAACAAACCATTCCTCGAAGACATCCCCATTCATATCTTCGTGATAGTCCCCCGTGCGTTTTGAAATAAAAGTTAATAATCCACCATCAACAAAACCTTCAGAACTTCCAACATGGACAATGATAAGTCTTTTTCCTTTTCCAGATGGTGGCTGCAAACCTAACGACAAACCTTCCACGAATACCTGCCTTCCGCTTTTAATGTTTTCATCTTGCCAAGATTTGGAAACTGTATATCCAGCATTTATCCATGTTTCGTCTAAGTATAAGATTTTCAAATTTTGTTCTCTGGCATGTCGAATGCTTCTTAAATATTCTCTTCTCCAAAAAACTATTTCCGGTTTATCTATCAAGAGAGATTTTCTATTATGTTTTGTATATCTGAAACCCACATCTTTCAAAAGTTTGCATAATGTCATTCTGGAGAATTTTGGATAGTCCGTATCTTCTTGCACTGATGTCATAATTTTGTCAAGTGTTGGAATTTCCTTTCGTAAGTAAAATCCATGGACTTTACGCCTTAGTCTTTGTTTTAATGACTCATCGATCTCAATTGGTTTTCGGCCTGAAGGAGTTTTAGGGGGTTGAAGAGTTCCATTCTTGCTTTCTTTTAGTAATCTATAAATTGTTGATTTAGCAACACACAACATAGCAGCCGTTAATTCCACAATATCATCAACACTTGCACTTGGATCCTTGTTTTTCAATGATATATAACAATTCAATATCAGAGTTTTTTCATTCAAAGATAATGGACCTGTTTTTGGTCGTTTAGATGGTCCTTGGCTTATCGACATTGTTTGGTACTTGCACAATTAACATTCAACAAATGTTTTAAATATATTCCAACTGCTTACAATATTATGAAAACCATACAACTTTACTCAAAGAACTAATACTAAGTACTGATTTAATGTACCTACTTTCTTTTAAAATAATATTCCCGATAATGTTTCTAAGAGAACTGGGTTGTTCAATACAAAATGTACCTTACGGTATACCCTCTTAAAATATATTTTGGTACGTCTATGAAATCTACTTAAATGAATGATTTATTACTCCTTGTCCTTTCTATATAGACTATAATTGAAAACAATTAAATTTTTTCAGTTCGCGAAGAAGTCTGACAACAATGCAGCTCTGATTATTTCTCTTCAATAATACGATTAAAATGGAACTCTAAGGTTTTAGGCCCTGGAAAATCCCAATCTTGTGGTGAGATACTCACCAGTCCCTCAAGAATACGGAATCTGATTTTGGCAAACAACGAGTTCACTTTAGCGTGATTCCTATCACTGATTGCAATGGTCGACTATTCTCTGATCGTTTCTGACAGCTTCTAATTGCGATTGGAAGAAACCTCTTGTTTTGTAGCCAGATGTTCAGGTACAGGTTTTGAGCTAGCGCCCTCTGAGATGACGAGAAATTGAAATACATGTAGTTCGATCTCTTTATACAGGGTGATTCATTAAGAATGTTCAATTCTGCTCAACATGCCTTATGCAAATATTGCTAGTTTCCGAGATACGGGGTATTCAAAGTTTAAATTTAAATTTTGATTTTCGCAATAATTTTTTATGTTTTTACGTTTCTTTGAAAATTGAAAATTTTTCGTTATTTGGCATGAGGAATCATAATTTTCACTCTAATTCAACATTGCTAATAGAGGGCGCTAGTTACCTACACTTGTTTGTGTTAATTAAATCGAAGTAAACTTTTTTCTCGGCCGAACTTACAACTAAAATAATTAAAAAGCGTTAAATTCTACAAAAAAAGTTACTCTTCTTTGATTCGTGTAACTCAATCGGTTATCGAGTTATTTGCTTCTAAAAAGTTCAATAAATTTTTTCATAAAAAATTTCATTATTCCTTAAATATAACAATAACAAATTTGTGAATAAACATAAAAAACTTCAAAGCAAATGCTCAAAGAGATTGTGAAAGCATAAAAAATTATTGCGAAAATCAAAATTTAAATTTAAACTTTGAACTCGGAAACTAGCAATATTTGCATAAGGCATGTTGAGCAGAATCATCATATTTTCAGGTCCAAAATCTACAGTTCAGAGATTGGACATTCTTAATGAATCACCCTGTATAGAGTCATATACTCGGAGTCTACACAAGCAAGTACCGTAGAGGGACAATACAGTTACCCTAACTTCTTGGATCGGTCCGCAAACGCTTCCAAAACATTGAAAATAACCTTCAAGGAATATCCAGAAGCTATTTAAAACATCCAGTATATTGCGCTATTTGTTTTGTTACAAAATCTAGTTTCCTTGATAGCCTATTAAATATATTGTCAAGTTTTAAATAACTTTAAGCCTTTAAAAAACGTCAAAATCTCAAAATTCATAGTTATTTTTATGCCTAATTTGATCGTATTTGAACCGTTTATAGCTGGAATAACAATTGCAGTTCATTCTATTTTAAAATTCCGCCTCTACGCTGCAACGAGAAGTTTGAATTCTATGAGAGAACAATGGAAAATCAGTTCATCTTTCTGCATTGTGACATGGCAAACTATTTCAAGAAATAACTGCCCGCGAATCAACAGAGCAAAAATTCCAATATCACCATCATCAGCAATATTTTCCAATAGCAATAGCTTTGAATTTAAGCGAAAGACATCGAAAATGCGTGGCACAAGAAAGCAACGTTGACAGATAGTTCAATATTTCTAAACAGTATTGGATTATTAACATTTTTGTAGTTGATAAATACGGATTTGATATATTTCAACTTATATCATGAGAAATCTAGGTCTGTGCATACATTTTGTAAGCGCAATGATACATACTGATTCACCAAACGCTCATAGTTAACTGCTTCACTGATGGATGCAGTAAACCTTCCACTGTCCTAAACAGTCGGATGATAGTAACCTTCCTCCTTCTTTGATATCATGTAAGCGCAAATCGAAAATTCAAAAATAAATACGAAATGTCCATTGCATTTATGAAAAAGTTCCGTAAATCATCTTCATTCAATATATTTGTTTTTTTT
>CAJUYH010002431.1:49208-70048 GCA_910591685.1 Galerucella tenella
TTTTTTTTACTAGGTACATCATTCTTAGTGCATTTTTAGCAGATTCCTGCGGAATGAAACACGAATATGGGATTATATATACAAAGCGAAAATGCACCCTGGCCAGGAGAAATTTCATCTTGGGCAGTATGTACACTGTCACAGTGGGATCAATCATCACTTATGGAGAGAGCTATTGGGTGGAGTAATAGAACTGGGTGAATTCAAGGATCCAGGATCATTTTACTGTGGATTCTAGGACACAGAGGAATAGGAGGCAATTAAATAGCAGATAAAGTAGCAATGAATGGGCGGAACCCTTTTGCGGTATTAGCTCCTACGGAAATTCCAAGAAAATTAGGAGATTTGACCATTGGAAACGGACCAAGACAATCAAAGATACTTCTGGATGACTACAACCTGTTGAGAACAAATGAATGTCTCAAGAATTTCGATAGGTGTCCTAAAAGAACATTGTCGGTTCCTGAAAAAGCTCAAAATAGTGGAGAAGGAATCTACATATTAACGGATTGCACAGCAATTCAGAATCCTAGAGCTGGTTGATAAAAGAGGTTTGAAGAAGCTCGGGAACTATGTAGAAGTGAGGGGGCACAATCGATCTCAGTGAATGTTACCCCAATAAAATTACATACATAGATACATACATACAAGAGATTTTATATAGACCCATTTATTTATCATTAACGAACATTCTAATTTCGATTGGATAACCCACGTAAACGATTCTACTTTAATATTAAAAAAATCGATACTAGAATACATTTTTAAGCACTCCGGAGAGAACTTTTTATCTTTGATAAAAAATTGCGAATTAATTTCTACTCTGTTCGAAAATTCGCACTTATACTTTAAAATATTATAAAACCACTTAAATCCTATTTAACATGCTAGATTTTTAAATGTAGTTTCAGCTGCTTTTGTCACATTTTACCGGCTTACTTCGCAACTTTTGTAATTAAAACCATCTCACCATAATAACGTAATTTCACAATTTTAATTACTATACGTAGTACCAAGTGGAAAATTGAAAAAAAAAGATGAATTACTTCTAGTTGACAATATGGCAATAGTGCGAAAGAACATTGAGAATCTCTCATGGATCTTCTCGGTCGTATCTCAGGAGTTGATACATTATAGGATTACCGTGTCAGCGGTGATGAAGGAGGCGTTGCGGTCTCGCATTCGAGCGGGGGTCCTTTTGCTTGCCCTTCTTCCTTCGTGAAACCTGCCGTTTACCGGCTGCTCCCTTACCAACGATCTTCTCCCTTAATGTCCTCTACAAGGGTCCTTATGTAACTTCTTATAAGAAACTATGGCGAACTATAGTGCAGGACTGATGTATTTTATGTATATGTATATGTGTAAATATTATGAATGTAAGTTATGTGGGTCTGCAGAGAGTTTTTCCCCTTTACGTTATGGTACTTTACACGTTTTTATGGTCAAAAATATGGTTGGCATAAGGTTATTTGAAAAGGGTAATTTAAAAGGTATATTTAAAAAAAAAAAAGGCGTTGAGGAAGATGCTCAGTGTTTCAACGCTTATATATCCATGCCAAAAAACATCATATTGAAATGAATTTGAATTTTTTAAGAATTAATCTACGTTCGAGAACCAGTAACAACTAAAATAGTAGATGAACTAGCAAAGAAGCACCCATTTGTGAGCCGGGAATCTTTTGCGATATCAGCTTATAGATTAGCAGACTATGATATGCTCTGCCGCTTTATCAACTTCCAGACAAAGACTCCACGTCGGATCCGATAGTCCAGGGCTCATTGAGGATGACAGTGGCCAGTTGAAGATTGTGCTCACATTTCCGGTACGGCAAAGTGTCGTCCGGTAACGAGAGGTGCCAGGTTTACCATCACTCACGTTTGAATATTTGAATTTTTGCCTTGGATCCGCCTACAGATCCATCACACAGTTCATGGTTGATAGTGTCTTGAAGCGAAACAAGATATACGACGGCAGCGTCACTAGAAGTCCAGGCGAAGAACTTGTTGCAATAGCCTTATTATCGCCAGAGGAAATGGTGCATTCAATTATCCAAAAATGGGAAGAGTTTGGAGAACTTTTTTGCGCACCTTATGATGGGCTGAGCAGATGCCGGATGATGGAACACTTCCTAGATCTTTTCAGTACGACTACAGCTAAAAATCCCGTTCTGCAATTCCGTAATGTACCGGGCAAGTAAGCGACAATCTTTATAGGCATGTTGGATAACGTAGATGTGATCGCCATTCATACCATAACACCCAGGAACCAGGCCAGATACACTTTCTTAGGTCTTCCCATTGCAGATAGTATTTTTTTGTAGACTCCGTTTCACATAAGAAGAACACACTAGAAGTCTAGAAGTTGCAGTCGTAGGCGCGCATACGAATGCAACTTCTGGTGGGTTCTTCTTATGTGAAGCGGAGTCTATCAGCTTCATACCAACACTAGTTTCTCCTTGCACAGGATGCAGTTTTATATTCTAAATTAGAACTGTATAGGTTAGGAAGTAGTCTACTAGTGGATATATTCTTTTTTTGAGCTCCTGTCAATATACATTTCAAAATTTTGAGAAAGCTATACCTAATAAAACGCAAAATTTCCCATACTATAATATTGTTGATCCTTGATCAAGACTTCTTTCTTTAGTCCTTAAGACGTCAGCTATCTCCCATATTAAACTTCCTGGCCAGTTTTATTAAAGTAGCCGGGATTAGAGTGGATTGCACTTCTCTCATAGACAAGGTGGTGGAATTATGTCTTCTACAAAATGATGACGTCTCATCTTAACTTTATTACTAGCTATTAGAATGAAAAACTCCCATTTTCGTTAGTTAATGGATGGTATTAGTGGCAAGATGTAGAAGTTGTTTCATTAATGGTGGGAAATTAGCTTTTTAAAATGTATATATATCACAAGATTTTTTTAAGATAATCGAAAAAAAATTGTTTGGAGTCATGAAACATGTGACCAACAGGATTTTCTGAGGATGTAGCACTGGATATTAATGGTAGTATTTATGAAGGACCGTGAGCAGCCGTTTTTTACACTTTTTCCGTGTAAAATGTGTACAACACTAAAAAAACTGGCAAAGTGCGAGTCGGACTCGTGCTCAGAGGGTTCCGTACCATTATTTATAATAAAATAACTCAATATTTTGTGAATATTTCCATCGTCTACCTATTGTAGATATCCAATATCCAGAAAAAACGTGCAGGATTCAGACAAATACTGCTCTAGCCACACAGATGGCTAAAATTGTGTATCCAAAAACACGTTTGTTGTATGGAAGCCCCCTCAAATATTCATTTTATCCTGTGTTTTTTTAGTTTTTGTTGTTATAGTAGCAGCAGAAATACATCATCTGTGAAAATTTCGACTGTCCATCTATCACGGTTCATGAGATACATCCTGGCGACAGACGTACGGACAGCGAAGTCTTAGTAAAAGGGTCCGTTTTAATCCTTTGGTTACGGAACCTAATCTTGCAAGGCGGAACGTGGTGCGGCTAGAATGGATTCCAGCCCACTCTGGTTTTGAAGGCAACGAGATGGCGGATACATTGGCTGCGGAAGGGGCGGCAGCTCCTTTCTGCGGCCCGGGCCCGACCCTGGGCCTAACAAAACAAAGAATACGCAAGGAGACGAAGAAGTGGCTGAGGAATCAGCACCTCGCTCATTGGAATGCTCTGCAGGGTCCTAGACAATCCAAACTTCTACTGAAGGGATGGACTGATGGACACGCCAGGGCAGCCACTGAACTACCAAGGAGTAGGCTGAGGAAGATAGCAGGACTCCTAACAGGGCACTGTTGTATGAGGAAGCACCTCTACAATCTGGGAGTAGAGGAAAGTTCCCTATGTAGGGGTTGCGGCATGACTGATGAAACGTCGGTTCATGTTCTCTTAGAGTGTCCACACTGGGCTGTATTACGCAGGCGAATCTTCGGAGTTACTGTCATGGCTCCTGGAGACACAAGCAGGCATCCACTGAAAAAGGTTGTGGCCTTTATTGAAGGACTCGGCTTCATGGATGACTAGGTAGCAGGATTGGCACAATGGGCCCGCCAGTGGCCTTAGTGTCGGAACCTTGGCTTGAGTTGTCCAGGACAAGGCTCGTCTGCACATTTAGTAGTAGTAGTAGTAGCAGCAGAAATACATCATCTGTGAAAATTTCGACTGTCCAGCTATCACGGTTCATGAGATACATCCTGGCGACAGACGTACGGACAGCGAAGTCTTAGTAAAAGGGTCCGTTTTAATCCTTTGGTTACGGAACCCCAAAAATTACCAAAAAAAAATAATGGTTGGCCTGTAATGCACCAAAATTTGGAAAATATTAATTTTTGTGAAGTGAAAACTTCTTTAGCAACTTTGAGCAAATTTCGGTTGGAGCAGAGCTTAAGAGTTGAATGCATAACCGTCATCTGTCACTGTGTAGCCGTCACTTGTCAGAGTGTAATCGTCACTTGTCATAGTGTAACCGTCACTTGTCATAGTGTAATCGATACTTTTCATTGGTTATCGAGCTTCCTGTCACGGTTAAGCTGTAGTAAATGAGGTTAGGTTTGGTTCTTCTCTTTCTATTATTGGTTAATATACCATGGGAAATTATCTAGTATTGTTATAGGCAATATCCAAATGGGCTGGTTTGAACTACAACTTAACTATTCGTTTGTATTTTTTTTTTGGAAGCAATCAATTCAATTCAACATTAGAATGCTAGAAGTTCAAACAACAATAGTACATTCTTCACTGAGTAGAAAAAGCTAAACATTCCTGGACGACTCAGCAACATGACAGAGTCCAGAAATGTAACTTTTCCTACGAGGTATATACATACTAATTTTATTGACAAATAAATAGTGCTTCAAAATTCGTAATATTATTACTTGGGCACAGATTATAAAGAGAATAGATACGAATCCTGGTAAAACATAAAACGATTTTCAGCTCCGTCTTCAATGACCTTGGACCTTTAACTCGCTATGGCCACGATGTTGCCAGTTTAAAATATTTTCTGAATTTCTTACTAAATTGCAGTGTTGACTCGGGGACAATAACAATTTCTAGTGCTGGATCTAGTTTTTTGGATTAATACCTATATGTACATTCTCATGATTTGTTATAAATAGTCATTACTCCTTGGTGATTAATTAATAAATACATTTTTAGATAAAACAAATAATTACAAAAATCAAACAAATTTTAAAGTACAAATAATTCTTAATGTATTTATTATCAAAGGGAATACAATATACCACCAAAGTTAATATCAAAAACTTTAAAATTTCTCATATCATAGGCCGGGATATTAAATTATATACTCTCATCCTTTGGAAATCGAAAGAACTTTATTTTTCTTTCCGAATAAAATTTATTTGGACAGTCTCTGTATGAAGTATGAACAATACACTCCGCCGTGTTGTTTATTCATTTTATAAGAATAATAGTCTATGCCATTATATTTTTATAGTTAATATTACCACAACGCACAATCGATTAGTCAAATAACACAATTAATATCGATTGAACACCATCAAACAATGAAGCAAACAAAAATGGCGTTATGAATTTTGAGCACATATTAAAAGTGATTTTGTGCATGTTTTGAGCCAAGCCGTCACCGTTATTGTGCATGGTTGCCAAGGATATGGTTTGTGAAAAAAAGCATATATATATGGTACGATTTTCATACATTATAATCTTTTGAATTGTATAATTCTTTTAATGTTAATAAAATTGATTTAAAAAAAAATTATCGAATATTTGTATCTGTATAACTATCACACTTAAAAATAATGCTTATAAAATATTTGACCTATGATCGTAAATTGAAGGAAATATTATACAAATTGACAGCCCTGTTGAGAAATTTCGCGAAGCAGCCCGAACGGAGTCGACATACGACGATGGACATTTAAATGAGTATGTCCACCCCAGTCCACCCATCTCTCTCTCTTTTTACTGTTCTCTGTCAAGCTTTCATATCTGTTCTCTTTATAATCTGGGACTTGGGTTACTATAGAAGGTTGAATTGTCAAGCTTGACTCATATAAATTCAATTAATGTGCTCTCGAAAGTGAAATTATAAGTGATGATGACTTTTTTTATATCTGGGTCTCCTCCAGAGCTGGTTGAGAAAGTAAATACCGCTACAATGGAATTATTGCCATAGAAATCAAGATAAAAGTACGAATATTCATAAAAACGTTTTATGGACTATTGCAAGAGTGAAAACACAAGTTGTCAAAAAGAAATACTATCAAAAATATCGTGATTCGATTTCCCAAAAAGTTCACAAAAAGGATAATGAAACCGTCACCGCGTACGATTTAGTTTTTCAATAATAATAATAATAATGGCTTTAATTGACTGCACATGATATGGAGGAAAATGAATGAAAACAATAAAAATAAAACGTAAACAGGAATCATATTACCCTAGTGGCAGTCAAAAGGCAGAGTTTAGATATCTACAGAGAACCCAACGAGTCCCCTGAAGGGGACTCTTCCACTCAACCCGTTTAATTATAAAGTATAAGTAAAGTGAAGAAAATCAAAGAAAAACTACTTAAAGCTAGAAAGTAAAATATAGTAATGGTACACCAAATTTGAAACAATAGGTAGTATCTGTATCTGTATCTGTAGAGTGGGGAGGGTGAGTGTGTAGGCTCACAGCACTTAGGCCACATGTGACCCATTGTACATCCTCCCGAGGAGTTGTCCTCCTAGGTCATTGTCCATCCTGTCCTTCTCAGGAAGGTGGACAGATCACTAGGAGACAGATCACTAGGAGACATCTCCTTTATATCGGCAGGTGTAGGCCAAGACTCACCGAACACACACTCTCTTATTGACGATAACTCCGGACACTCGCATGAGACATGCCTGACAGTTTCATCTTCCTGTTCACACATCCTGCATAGAGGTGTGTCCACTAACCCCATAGTATGGAGGTGTTTCCTTAGTTGACAGTGACCAGTCAGAAATCCTACTGTTAAACGTAGGTTCTTCCTGGTCATCGCCAAGTATTTCTTCGGCGCCAGCTTTCCAGGGTCGCCCAGGGTGATCCCTGCAAGACTGCATCCTTTGATTCCATCCCATCTCTTAAGGGATTGAGCATGGGTGTAACGTTTGCCTAGTTCCGCAATTGTCGAAGTCGTTAGGCCGTAGGTGTCACTGGGTCCTAGAATTTTTAGTCCAGCGGCGTCCCTGGCTAAAGAATCAGCAGTGCGATTTCCTTTACTCCTGTCGTGCCCTTTAACCCACCTCAGGATAATATTGTTATCTGCCGAGGCGTCAGCTAAATCTTGGTGGCACTCTAGTACTAGCCTCGATATAACACGTTGTCTGTTCAAGGCTAATAGGGCTTGTCTACTATCAGTGCAGATTGTTATGTTTTTTCCAGAAATTCCTCTTCTGGTTAGTTCTTTTGTGGCAATTGAGATACCAGCCAGTTCTGTTTGAACCACGCTGGTATTGTTTCCCATTCCCCACTTAATCTTGAGGCTCAGTGCTCTCGAGTAAACTCCACATCCTGAGCCTTCTTTCATTTTTGAACCATCTGTATAAATGCGTATTGCATTTGCAGCATCTGGCTCTGTGTTCTGTTTTATTTCAATTTTGTAGGGTTTGTTAAACAGAAACCTGGGTTCAATTGCATCGTTGGCTGCCTGCAGCAGAGGTAGCGCAGTGAGCGCTTCCTGCCATAGGCTCAACCTCAATTGGCCCACTCCTACTTCGGGGTTTACACCAGCCGTGCGCAATCGTACCATGGCCATTAACGCAACCTCCTTGACGTGCAGGTCCAGAGGGGTCAGACCAGTAATTAGTTCCATTGCTGCGGTTGGTGTTGTTCTCATGGCTCCTGTGATGTTCAGACAAGCCATTCGCTGTATTTGATATAATTTTTGGATGGCCGTTGCTTGTTGAACTTTCGGTCCCCATGCAATTGCTCCATACGTTAACATGGGTCTTATTATTGCAGTGTAGATCCAGGTGACCACACGGGGTGACAGACCCCATGTGCGTCCCACTGTCCTCCGACACTGCTCATAAGCCACATATGCTCTTTTTGCTCTGTTGTGTAGATGAGAGTTCCATGTTAGTTTCCTGTCGAGGGTAATACCAAGGTATTTCACCTCTTCCGAAAAGTTTAGTTTGCTTTTGAAGATTTCGGGAGGTTTCAAAGCCGATAAACTTCTTTTCCTGGTGAAAAGGACCATCTCAGTCTTTCTGGGATTGATCGACAGTGAGTGTTCCTTACACCATTTTTCAATTAATTTAAGCCCATCCTGCGCTCTGTCCCACAGTGTGTTCACAAATTTGCTAGTCTGCAAGATAACTATGTCATCTGCGTATGCAATTACTACAATAGGTAGTAATTTAGAACTTTTGTTTTATAACGCCGCTCAATAACAACTATTTCAGCTTCTTTTTAAAACTTATCAAAGGTGAGCTTTTTAATGAATGTGGGATGATAATATATAGTTTCGGTATAATACTATATGAAAAACTGGCTCGAAGCAATGTTGTTTTATGTCTAGGTAAATTTATATTAGTTTTAAATCTAACGTTAATATTATGGATTTCAGACCTTTTTGAAATTTTTTCATATAAGTAAGTAGGCTTTTTGCTGATAATAATTTTATGGAATAAAGCACAATCATGCATCAGTCTTCTATTATTTAAGTTCAACCAGCCAATATTAGCCATATGTTTTGATGTTGGATTTCGACGCTTTAGACCACAAATTAGACGGACACATGAATTTTGAATTCGTTGTCTTATTTGTGTTTTCACTTCTCACTAGCCCCCACCACTGCCTATTCCCCTTTTTTCTAAAATCAATAGTTTTAAAGAAAAAACTTTTCAGGTAATTTGCAAAAAAAATCGAAAAAGTTTACTGTATTCTGAGAAAGTTGATGAGTCTTCCTCAGCTGCTGATATTTCAACAGACCAGACCGATTCTCAGTGGGGCATTAAAGCAAGTAATTACCATTTATTAGCAAAAACTTCCCAAACTCCTAATAGCTAAATTACAACTCATAGAAAAACCGGCCGCAAATCTTAAAGATTAATCTCATTCTTCGCAGAGAAAACAAAACTTTGTCGGTAATAATAGCCAATAACCATTCATTTTACTCGCACTAGGCATGAACACTTAGAAAATAAGATTCACTTACAGATCATTAACCACCTTCCCGACTAATTTCCTTCACAAATGGCTGCTGCAGTGGTAAAATAAATTGAGAGTTTTTTCATATTAACGATGAGAAAGAGGAAGAGATATTAAGGATAGTACGGTAAGAGTAGAAAAAAATTTCAAATTTTATGATACTTTAAATTATTTGACCGCATTATATTTTCATAACAAGAGCTAAAAGTGAATATCTAAATAGTCAGCTGTTACCAACGATTTCATTTTATTTTTATTCTTTTATTGAGTCTTTCATAACTTGGCACATTGATAAACGACATACCGTCTGCAGTTGGATGCAGACACAATCGTTTGCCAACGAAACCAACATAACTAACCATTAACTAGATTTCAGACATAACTAGTGGCTGTGTAGTAGCAAAATAGACTCGCGACGTGTCGTCGTTAAGATTCTGCCTACTGTTTTCATCATCACATCCGCAACAAAGTTCCTTATTTACGTTAACATTTTATTGATCCTTTGGTAATATTTTTTCATTTCAAAGTCGATTTATAATAGTATTAATCTATAATAACATTATAATTTGAATTTTATCTACGCTTCAGAAGCAAATGAAGTATCAGTTTGTTAACTGGTTCTTGGATAATCAATTTAATATTCTTCTGTTGATACTTCAACTTTTCTACATAAATTAAGTTCATAATTTTGGAAAATTATGCATACTGCATAGTGTCAAGTAGATAGCTTACTTACTTGTTATGAAAACAATAAATCTACAAGTTCCACAACTAGACAGTTTAAAGCTACTCAACCCGGAAGAACTGCCACACAAAGTACATAACTGAATGAATTTTTTTAAACAGGATCAGTGCCAATTAGAAACACCAACCACAACGAGTAGTTAACAACGAGGCTATGGAAGCTGCCGTTTTAGGTTCTAGGACAAGTTACGTTAGGAGTGCAACAGTCAATATCACAAATTTTTAATGCAATGGGTATTTCCCGCAACAGTGTTTTCAGAATTTGACATAAACACAAATTTCAGCCTTACAGAATTAAATTAGTCCAAGATATGAAGACAATTTCGACCGGTGCATTCAGTTTTGTAAATTGATGCACGCTACACTCCAGCTTATTTTGTACAATATCTGCCTTTCCGTCGAATGTAAACAGATATAATGTAGATATATTGGGCAGAAAATGACCCACACGTAGAGCTGGAGATTCGAACACCACAAAAATTGAACGTCTGGCATGACATTTTTGGTGCCCATATCGATGAATTTTTATTGACGAAAACTTAGATGGTCCAGCCAATGGTCACGTATACAAAATCACCACACTCTTGGGATGCCCTCGGATCTTTCTGTCACAAATCTTCAAGTGAACAAGCCCTTCAAGGTCCTCATTCATACGAGAGTCCAATGGTATAGCGAATAAATCTCCTTACTAGAAACGGACTACGTGATTTACACTGACGGATCCAAAACCGGAAACGGGGTTGGAGCGGGAAACCCAGAGTTGAAATCACAGCCAACCTGGGAAGGTACGCTACCGTCTTTTAGGCTGAAGTATATACCATTGAACTGGCTGGAAGAGAGCTGATGAATCAACCTGTTGTAAAAAAGAACATACACATCCTGTCAGATAGCCAGACTGCTCTCAAAGCACTGAGCTCGAACAAAATGAAATCTAAGATGGTATATACCTGTCTAAAATCCCTTGAAATTCTCCTTGAAGGAAAACCGAGTCATTTTGACCTAAGTGCCGGGACATCGAGGAGTGGAGGGCAACGAGAAGGACGATACTCTAGCAAAAAAGGGGTCAGAGACTCTATTTATCGGACCTGAACCATTTTTTGGCATTTCGGAAAGCACTGCTAGATCAGCCATAGCTACCTGGGCAGACATACCGGGACTCTCTCACTCGAAGACGTTCATATACTATTCTTCGAGAAAAAAAATAAACAGATCCTAGAATGGAGTAGAACAAACCTACGAATTCTGTCGGGACTGCTTACTGAACATTGTCGACAAAATTACCACCTGAACAAGATGAGTCTCGTTCAGACCTCGGACTGTCAGTTCTGTAATTTGGAGGACGAAACTGCGGAGCACATACTATGCTCATGCTCAGATTTGGGAAGGGTAAGGCATAATATATTCGGTTTTAGTACCTTGGAGCCGAACGACTCCCAAAAAGTATCACCAAATACAACCATGGACTTCGTCAGAAGCACAGGCTTGTGGAGTGAATTGTAATCCATAGGGGTGAGCCACAATAGACATAACGAAGGTCGCATTAGAGTTGGCGAGAAGGCCCTACTCACATAGAACCTAACCCAGATGGTAAGTCTTATCTACAATTACTCAGGGAAGCTATTGAACCCGCAATAACACGAATACTATGTCAGAAGCTTTGCTAGCGTTTCAAGGAGATGGGGCACATCCACATTAAGCTCTCGTTACGGTTTTTAAACGGTTTTTGAACGAATTATTTCTTGCTCGCTGGATAGGTAGACAAGCCCAATGTTATAATGGCCACCTAGGTCACCTAATTCAACCCCCCCCAGTATCCTCCCACCTGTATCTTGCCAAACAAAACAACGAACCAAACTGCTACATTAAGGGTGGAAAGCTTCATGTAAATGGGACTTCATATCATCCATCACAACTAACGGACCCAGCTGAAGAAGAAAGCGATAAAACGCACACTTCCAGCAGCGATCCTGGAACACCTGTTCACCATCAATCAACCAAAACACCAGAAATAGAAGAAAAAGAACGTCGAGACCGAAATCGACAAGACAAAGAAGCAGTAAATCAAAAACTAGAAAAACCACACGCAACCAAAGACAAGAAGAACTTTTCAAAAGTAGCCTCAAATGGAAAACCAGATCCAAATTTCCATTACAGGACCAGGAACAATTCATCCTCAAGTTTGAAAAAATAATAACTTCATATTTTCTCTTCACTGTTGTATACACTGTTTTCTTCTTAATCTTTCTCTTGGAGGGACTATGGTTAAGATCATACTCTCTTAATAGTTAGAATAGTTAGAATAGTTAGTTATATTTTTGTTATTTTTTAATATTGTTTTAAGCGATCTCATATTATCAGTTTGTCCCCAGTTTCATAATTAAAAATGGACCCATATGTACGAGATTTTGATATACCCACAGTCCCAACATTTACAGTTGATAATTTTTTAGAATGTGATAAAATTTACAACATCAATGAACATAATCAAAATTTTACAATCTTTCATAATAATATAAGTAGTATAAATAAAAACTTAGACGAATTTAAAATAGCTATAGACGAATTAAAAAAAAAACCTGATTGTATCATTTTAACTGAAACGTTACAAATTCCAGATTTGAGTGTACATAAACTAGAAGGCTATAATATTTTTTACAACAATGGCGATTTAAATAGAAATGACGGAGTCGTAATATATCTTAACAATAAATATTCCTTTAATTATGAAATAGTTCAGTTAGGGGTTACTAATATAATCAAATTAAAGGTTTGCGTTAGTAGCGACCACAACATTGTAATTTTTGGCTGTTACAGATCTCCATCTAAGAAAGATTGGAACCCTAAAATTCCTGAGTTTATTCAAAATCTTCAATTGTTTCTTAATCAACATGTTGATAAAAATTATACCTATGTTTTCTTGGGTGATATAAACATTGACATATTGGACGAAAACAATAACACTTTGGAGTACTTGAATGTTCTGCAGGAATTCGGTTTCATATCTACGATAAATAATCAAACACGATTAAAAGCTTGTTTAGATCATTTATTTATTACAACCAACTCGTTCACTAAAACAGATAATTTAATACCCATTGTAATTGAGTCAGATATTACTGACCATCATACCATTGCCTTGCAAATCATATTTGAAAGTCATAAAAAAAATCCTAAAAGCGAACCAAAATATATCAATCACATTGACTATCCTAAACTTGTACATCTGATCAAAAATGAAAGGTGGCATACGGTTTTCCATGATTCCAGTCCTAATTCTGCAACAGAGAAATTTGTTCAAATACTTTCTAATTATATAACTATTTCCACACAGACTAAAAAATATTTCAGGAAAAATACTAAAATCTCACCATGGGTTACAAATGGATTACTTACATCAATTAATAAAAAAAATGACTTGTATAAAAAATTTAAACAAAACCCAAATGACATGGATCTAAAAAAGACATACAAAAATTATAGAAATAAAATAAAATCTCTTATTGAAAAGGCAAAACAAAACTATTATAAAAAGGAAATTAATAAGAATCAAAATAATAATAAGGAATTATGGAAGATAATTCAGAATATTTCTACTGACAAAAAATCGAATATTAATATTAATTCAATAAAAAATCAAACCGGGGAAATCCTAACTGATCCAAAGTTAATTTCAAATGAATTTAATACGCAATTTGCAGAAACGGGTAAATTATTAGCTCAAAAAATTAACAACCACACTAAAAAAGAGTTTCCCAAAAAAACTGTACTTAACTCCATGGCACTGTTTCCGGCAACCCATAATGAAATTCTAGAAATAATAAGATCATTAAAACCTAAAAAAGCCGCAGGTATAGATGACATTAATAGTGAATGTTTAAAAGCCGTGGCTAAATATATTATCAACCCGCTTACTTACATAATAAACAAATGTTTTGATGATAGTGTCTGGCCATCTTGCTTCAAGACATCTCTTGTTATACCGATATATAAGAAAGGTGACAAAACTAACGTGTCTAACTACAGACCAATTTCTCTGATCCCGCACATCTCTAAAATATTCGAAACTTTATTAAAGAATAGACTTAACTCCTTTATTAAAAAATTTAACGTAATTTCAGAACATCAGTTTGGATTCAAAGAAGGTCAGTCAACACAAGATGCAGTTTTAGAATTAACAACTAAAATTTATAACTCATTAAACCAGAGCAAACCATGTCTGTGCGTTTTCCTAGACCTATCCAAAGCCTTCGACACGGTAAATCACGACATGCTACTGGAATCTTTGGAAGAAATTGGCATCCGAAATAAATGTCTTAAATTATTCAAAAACTATTTATCTAACCGGAACCAATTAGTTAAAGTATCTGGGGTAATGAGTGATTTAAAACCGACTGAATATGGTGTTCCGCAAGGGACAATCTTAGGACCGACATTGTTTAACATTTATATTAACAACCTATTTTCATTACAAGGGGCTGGAGACATTGTAGGATTTGCCGACGATACCGCCATATTTTACAGCGATGACACTTGGCTTAAACTTAAAAATAAAGTTGAAAATGACCTTGCCAGAATAAAAAGTTGGTTCGACAACAAAATTCTAACTCTAAATTTAGACAAAACCCAATACTTACCATTTTCTTGTACCAATGTTAATACTCCTAATTTCGAACCCTTAAAGACTACCGTTAAAAATTCAACATTTGCCATAAATCCTGTAACAAAAATTAAATATTTAGGTATTATATTTGATAGTAATATGAAATGGAATGACCACATCACATACGTTGTTAAAAAACTACAAACTATCTTATACAAATTTAGATTTTTGAAGAAGTGCATACCTTCAAATTACCTGAAGACTTTATATTTTTGTTTGGTTGAAAGCCATCTAAGATACGGGATAATTGGTTGGGGGTGTGCTCTCAAATCATATATTTATCCACTAGAAGTAATACAGCGTAGATTCCTTAAAATAATTTTTAATAAATCTTCTCGATACCCATCAGATGATCTATATAACGAAAGTGGAGTGCTAGATGTGAAACAACTATATTACTTAACAATTGCTCTAAAATATCAAGATATTAAAAATTTAATTCAGCTGCCTCAACATGAACATAATACAAGACAAAAAAACCAGTATACATTGCCAAAAATGCAAAAATCGTTATGTCAACGTTCTTTCTGGTACATTGCCCCTAAAGTGTTTAATGGAATCCCTGAAAACATTAAAAACTTAAATGGTAAACAAATATACAAAAAGCATATAAAAAAATTCATGCATAGTAAGTCAAGACATTATTTTAGTGATATAATTGAATTCTATTTCTAGTCTACCGTACTTACCAATTTTCCCCTCTTAACACAAAAAATCTCGTACATATCGCATCACTATCCAACATAATATATTTATTGTAATATTTTATTTGTAATATTAAGGTGTATTTATTCTTTTAATTTCTATTTATTTTAATTAGCATAGGTGTATTTTAAAAAGTAAGGCTATTCTAAAGTTAGGCATCATTTATTAATTTGATGGAGATGCATTTGTGTTTGTATTTTTAATTTTAAATTATTTCAATTAATAAGTGTGTTTTAAAATTTAATTCTATGCTTATGCATTATTTATTTATTGATATTCCCGAAACAGGTGTTTTCACCTATCGGTAGTTTCTTTTTTTTTATTCACATGTATTCTTGTAAATACTTTTCTTTCTTTCTGTGAATAAAAATTATTATTATTATTATTATTATTTTTATGGGGAAATATGAAAACCAAAACTCATGCTTCCCAGCCAGCATCTTTAGTCAGTGAATTAAGCACGGGTCACATTAGGCTGGTTGCCAGCCAATGACAACCCCGTCACACTCAGCTACTCGTGTGGTTCTAGTTCCAGACGTCTGTGGGTCCACGTGAACAAGTAATTAGGCGGTTATTAAGAATGTGTGTCGGAGCTTTGTTTGGAAATGCCGAACCTCAAGAAGAGACGATGGTGGTGTAGGCCTTGGATGCAAAGGAGGGAAGAATTAGGAGCGTCCTCAAGACTTTTAGAAGAGTTTAAAGGAGAAGACCCAAAAACTTACAGACATTTTTCACGAATATCAGTTCCTAAATTCCAAGAATTGCTGGAATTAGTTGAACCGCTAATTAAAAAACAAGATACTAGATTTAGACAGTCAATTTCGTGTAAAATCAAGTTGGAACCTCAAGATACTTTGCAATTGGAGATAGTTATAGGTCTTTGGCTTTGTTGCTTAGAGCTTCCTCTTTCACACTCTTATTGAGGTACTCATTTGACGAAACGTCCCACAAACACGCATAATTTTGAAATATATTCAAGAAATCAATTACCTGCTTCCCAGACCACGTGCTTGTCCACTCGACGCTGGCGCGCGACTCAGGTGGTCAGACTGCGCTGCTAGCTGGAGCCAGCGAGCGAGAGTGGATCACGTGATCTTTTAGTCGCCGCTGCCTGCTACCAAAAGCTGAACATGTCCAACTTCGTCAGCCGCTGGCAAATACTCACCGGCTGGTCGTGTCAGCTAGTGTTATGTTATCTATGGTGTCAGCTGCGAATTTCGTGGTCACACCCAGCTTATACTAGCGGCTTCTTCAATTCGCGGCTGGCAACCAGCCTAATGTGACCCGTGCTTTATTCAAGAATATCGACTACTAAATTTTTGATGGTTCGATATGAAGCTGGAACATCATTTTCTCTTTGTTCTTTCCTTAAAACTAAACATTATAAACATCAACTAGACGAACACGAACTGCATCTAAAAATACACCCCTACGGCTGATGTAATTTCCATACTCGTGTCTTAATAGGTATAATTATATGCTCAATTATTACTTGCACTTTGCATTGTTGATAAGACTTTTTTATTTCTAATGAAAATAAACGATTCAACCCACCCTCTTTCTCTTGTGCTAAAGATATTTTTCTATAGAGTAGATTCAATCTACAAACTAAACTAATATTATATATTATCATTATTACCCTTTTTCATTTTATTCCTTCGAATTACCGTATTGGAAATAAATTTATTCAGAGTGTATAGTTACATAATTAACTTCTACGACTTAAGCTCTTTTTTTACCGATACAGTCACATTAAAAAAAAACTGAGATGACTTTAGATAAAAGAATGTATTAGATGTGTAGTAAAATTCAGGTAAGAAATAAAAGAAGATTTATTTCTCACCTACAATCACATTGTAGTTTTCGTCCGGCCACCCATAAAGACTTGGACACTTTTCAAGTATGTTTTATAGAATGTCAGCCAATACAATAGGGGCGTCTAACAATAGATTTTCGCCTTCACTGAAATAGTAGATAGTAGTCATCGTAAAGTGTATGGGATGTCTTCTTCAAAGAACAATTATTTTTATTGTCGAATTGAGTTATTTGTGTTTTTTTTTAAATAGAAGAAGAAACAAAAAACTTAAATGATAAATAGGAGACATAAAAGTCACAAGGTGTTTTATAAGACTTTACAAGTTTTTAGTAAAAGTGGATTCGTAAAAAGTAAAAGGGTGGCAAAAAGAGGAGACTCTCACGGCGGGGAAAAATTACGGAAAAGAGAAAATGTCGAGAAGCTATAGATAATAAATTTCAGTTGTGAACAAAGAATGCAAGCAGACTGAAGATTGTGACAGTCAAACACAATTTTATTATAATGTGTATCAATTTTAAAAATTACAATGGACTATGTATATGTAAAAAAAACAGTTTAACCGTTTCTAGGGTGGAATAAAGAGAAAACAAAAATAACAGAAGAGATAATGCACTCCTATCAACCCCCATACGGTATGCCCCCCGCTGTGATACGTCTTTGAAATGCCCGTGAAAAATGCTTCAACAGTGAAAACAGTGATTGTACAGAGTGGAAAAATAAAGCCGAGTTTTTCCCCAGATTATTGTCTCTAGGAACTCTTTCACTCACCTAATCTCATTTCTGTTTTCAGTTTATGTATGAAGAGTTTAAAAACAAAAATAACTATTAATTGTTGAAAAATTCTTTGAGAAGCTAGAGGTAATTCATTGTGAGTTTTATAGTTGACACAATGTATATTTATAATAAATTATAGTTGGGAAAACTAATAGAGTGAGTATTTTTTTTAACTGTTATTTATGAATGGAGCACCCTATATTCTATATTGTCATCATTCCTTGACAAGTGTACAAAGTTTGAATTAAATCTGTTTGTTTAAAGAGTGTCAAAATAGAGTCCATAGGAGTCGGTACAGACATACATACATACACTGTGTTATTTATAAGATGCGACATAGGGATTCCTGTACAAAACCTGTCAAACGCGAGCCAACTTTTTACCAAATAGCGTTCATAAAAAATAATAAAATGTAGAACGTGTCGCGGCACACGGTAGGAACTTTAGTTCCTTTTAAGCAATAGTCAAATTTTTGGAATCAATAAATAAATACACATATAAGAATTTATTTTACTCTGGATGAAACTTCATTTAACAAAAATATATAGTAGTATTAACTATAAAAATCTTATCATTAAGTTGATTGGCACAAAGTACATATTAAGTATTCTATTAACTGTAATTAATAATACAATGTATGCTGACAATCAACATTTTGCGCCGAAAGACCAGCTCTGAGACTGAGGGGAGAGCGCGAGAGCCCACGCGCTCAAGGCACATAACGTAACAACGTAATGTAACGGTCAGATCTTTTGCGTCGCGACCTCCCTCGCTCCAAGTAACGTAACGGTCACTGCTCCAACCTAACGTAAGGAACTAAAGTTCCAATAACAGATTTGGAAAGGTCGTTGGAAAATAAGTTCAAAATAAATTCGCTCTGATTTAATAAAAAAATGATAGTTATGTTTAAAAAAGTCGAACTCCATTTTCATACCACTTTCGAGTACTTTCAACCGCATAGGAGATGGCCAGACGAGAAGAAGCACGGGAAATTTGGAAGTTAAACGTGAAGTATCGCGGTTCGATTCCCCGCTGTGGTGTTTTCAGTATTCGAAAGCGTTATGAAAATGGTGTACTACTTTTTTAAACATAAACATATATTTTTTCCATTAAACCAGAGCGAGTTTAAGAGAATTAAAACTTATTTGTTAACGACCTTTCCAAATCTGTTATTAATTTTCATGAACGCTATTTGGTGAAAAGGTTAGCTGGCGTTTGACAGTTTTGTACAGGAATCTTCATGTCGCATCTTATAAATAACAAAGTGTATACAAGTGAAGTGATTATAATTTATTCAGCTGATTAATTTCACATTTCATATTCATAACTTCGGTTAGTATAACCTATAACAAATATAATAAAATATGAGGACGCAGTTATATTCGAACTCGCGACCTCCAGCTTGACTAGTAATAGTCAGGCGCTCTACCAACTAAGGCACGGCGCCAGCTTATGTATTCGCTCTAATAACACAGTGAGAAAAAAGCAAAGAGTAGTAGAAAGAAAACGAAATTTACATCTAAATGTGGAATGTAAAATTGCAAACAAAAAAGCACATGGCAGTGAGCACTAGAAGCTAATAAACTGTATTTTTTCAGGACTCACTTTTAATTTGTGTTAATGTGCTTAGTTTTTGTGGCAATAAATCTTCAAAATACATTCTCCAGTAATTTACTGACATAACGTACACGGCGATGACGCGACTCTGACAACATGTACTGTTAACAATCTGATATACATATGCATATTTAATTCACTTATGAAATGTACATGACTGTGAGTTCGCAATGGCAGAATGTACTAAAATCTGGCATAAGCGAATCAGAAAACGTAGATATAGTTCATTTACGATAAGTTTGCAATTTTGACATTTGTAGTAACAATTGCAGCCACTGAACAAAATCTAAATATTCAAAGTGTAAATGGAAGTTACGGTTCAAAAGTTGGCTGCCGTGTCCGGGGTTGCCAGACTTATGTTGTCAAAATCAGACAATTTTATCAGAGTTTCTTGTGTTGTTTGTCGTTTCCATTCGTATTTTATAGTTTGTTATTTACTGTGTAAGATATAATAATCTGTTATTTTCATAACTATTTAAAAGAAAGTATTGAACACTGATGAGGAGATGGTAGCATCCCTAATATCATATTTTGAGAGATAAAGGTGGACCGCTAATTCCCTTTTTTTCTGTGGGAGATGTAAGTTTCTAATAAATACATTATTATTTAAACCGCAATAACGATGCAATTCAACATGTGCATTAAGATAACATTTTTCAGTCAAACTAATGGTTTCAAACTTGGACATCTTGAAATTTATGTATTTACTCATTAAAATTTTATAATTTCTGCTCTTATTTTTGAGTTGAATGTAATCCTATACAATGAACAACTTATCAACATAATTTTATGCCAACAGCTGGAAAAAAATTACAACGTGGCAACAATGTAAAGAATCTGTCATGTTTTGTTATTGCAAACTTATCGTAAATTAACTATACAGGCAGATGGCTACAACTATGTACGTTGTGCTTACATGCAGCCAGGCTTTAGATAATACTAAATACTTACCTTCAGCACAGGATCAAAATGTTTCACCTGAAACAAAAAATTATTCTTCATTATGATATTTTAATATTAAATTTGCGCAAACAAAACTTCTACATTATCTTCAAAAAGCAGAATAATTCTTAAAAAGAATACTTTTTCGAGAGTCAACTCCATTAAAAAAAAGAAATTCAAGCAAAGACGAGACAAAACCAAATAAATATTCAGACAAGTTAACAGTTTTGACATAATTTCAACATGGTTTTTCACTTCATCGTTTCAAACAAAAACAACAGCTTTTCTGGAATTAAATAGCGAAATTCGAGGGAGACGAAGAGGAGTTTATGCAAATTCCCAGCATTCATTTGAGTTCGGAAAACGGTATTTTGACGTTAAGTGGAATATGATATTCAAATGTTT